>JAAAYG020019984.1:3482-19053 GCA_009936455.2 Tomocerus minor
TTTCGTCCAGAGCTATTATCTCTATCTCTATGTCCTTTCCAGCTATACAAATCTAATTCTCTTAAGTACACATGCACGTGACTTTCCTAAATTTCCGACAGGACGCCCTCCAACTATCAATACATACATATCTTCCATTATAAGAAGATGTAGAAAGCTTTTTTACCTGAAAAATATTGAGGGAGCTTCATATTTTTATTTCTTGCAGAATTCTATTTGGAGCTTATTTGTCGCACCTATGTAAGTGGAAGTATAAATTGTCTTAATTTCATAACAAAATTATTGAGGTATTTTAGTAAATAATACAATACAAACTCAATTTCAACTGTACGCCATACTTTTAAGCAATTTTGGTAATTTTTACTTTAGTAGCATATAAACACGTTTGGTTCTTCTTTTCTATAAGGATTGGCAATTATTTTGCCAATACTGACACAAGAGATTTTTTTTTAATTTAAAAATTGCATGAAAATAAGTTGACAGTTATTTTGTATGTTTATTGGTCAGGTCCAAAAAATTACGACGTAACTCTTCACCTAAACCATTGACAACTTTTTCAGTTTTACTAACTGACAAGTTTTGGCCTTCCTTATTTTCCACATCAATTGGCAAGATTGTCAACGACAGAAATGTCACGTTTGACTTTGACGCACCTGTATTTAGGAATCCTGTGGCTAAATGACGGTATTGCAATATTCATAGGCTTTAATGTTTATCTGCTTGTGCTACGTGTGCGGGATGCTTCGTTCTAACTTGCATATTATATAGCCACTATGGCATTCGCATTCTAACATTGGATTCAATATTGCTTTCAATTCGTTCTTTTTCATGAGCATTTCTATTGGTATATGCCTACTGTAATTATTGATTGATTGTCAGATGACCATCTGCATGCTATTGTCTATAAAGCTTAACTATATCTAATCGGTCCCCATCAATTTCTGTATCTTTCTGTTTGGACTACTTGTTAGTTGGCTAGGGTGACATGAAATATAGATTTGAGTTAACGTTTAGTCGTGACATTAGCTTTTCTACTCATTGCTGAACTATAAAGTAGTAGCTACCAAATCCTTCTGCATTTCTCCTATGTAGGACATGCATCAAAAATCCCGATGATAATAATTTTGTTGACGATAAAATGCATTTCACAAATGTTTTGTAATCCCACACTGAATTCATGCAACTGTACTTTTGGCAAACTAAAAATGACAAAAACTTTCTATATACGTTTCGATTTTTTAATAGTTTTCGACGAGAAGAAGGGTAAATTATCTAACAACAAGATTAAAGGGAACGGGGACAGATTGCCCTTCACAAACGATCACTGTCATTTTTAGTTTCCACTTTTTTAGAACATATTTGAACTAAAATTCAAACTGGAAACTTTTAGACAGATGGAAAGATTTCTGATCTGTTATGGTGTGGGAGAGCATTCAGAAGTATTAAACAATTATTTTTCTAGGATAGTGAACTGAAACAATTTCATTATTTAAAAATTATTGTTTCGTTATACATAAAAAGTATTTTTACTAAAACAGATTTGTCAATTTGAAAGGAAAATTGCAACTACAATATGCAGTGTATTGCTATTGTTATGTTACCAGGTTGGATTCCTACAACAGAAGTCGTGGAAAGGACATAATAAACGTAAAGTATGTTCAGAAATTGTGTCCCATGCAAGGAATCGCCTGTCTACAACTTTATTGTTATTAGTAGTTGGTGTTTAGTGATTCTGATGGTCATTTTCATTAGAAATGAGCCTTCTAATAATTTTACGACTGCAAATGTCAGATAAATGTACTGTGATGCATGCAGTGCAAAATACCCGAAGCATAGTATAATACGAAGGAAGCAGATACAAGAAGTCATTCTAATATTATGTAAAAGTATAGCCACCACATCCATGCATCTATCTCATACAATAAAAGTAGGTGTCACTAACCATATCGCATAATATCATTTCCATCGTTCTTAGTTAGTAGGCCGTAGTAGGTAGGTAATGTGAGTGAGTGAATAACAGCGATTAAGCAAATGTACCTAAGGATTACCTGAAGTAGCTACTTGCTACTTCAGCCAGCTTTACACGTTGTACAAAGCGACTTTTTATTAATGGTTTAAGAATTAGAGCAAACTGAAGGAGACTGAAAGAAAATCAATAAATAAATAGTTTGCCAAGGCTTTGTTAGATGAATAATTGGAAATGCTCTAGACTCTCCCATCAATTCCTATAACGTGTCAAGTCTGCCTATAGTAGTAGTAGAACTAGTACTTAAAGTATAATTGATGTTGCAACTCTTCATTACTAAAATTAAAATTGCAAGAACATCTTAAATCTTTAATCACACGTGTGACTTTCTTTTACTTCTCCGGCTACTAACAAGAATACCTTCAACTTCTGTCGACACTCAGCACATTGCAGGCAGAAGATGCATTTTGACTCTTTGAATGAAAAAAGTGCGCATGTATAATTTTCTGATTTCAATCAGCACCTTTCAAACGTTGAAGGTCTTAAACTACGATCTTTAGAATTTCCTTTACCTAAAGACGTATATGCAATTAGATAAGTGGTTGTACTTGTCAATCAGTAAAATCCATCCATCATTCATCGTTTTCAATCGGTTTAAGGTCTACTATTTGCACTAGCTCAATTTGCTGGCGTAGTTTATTGTTTCAGGTAGGTGGGTACGTGTATGGTTATAGCTATTTATGTAGGTTGTAGGTCTAGAAATGATGAAAGGAGCAAATAAACAGCTAATATTATGACATAGGTAGGTTTACAGGCATAATAGGAAACGGGGATTAATAAGATCCTCGTGGGTATCTCCCTGTTATATAAATATACGGATATAGATACACGGAAAGTATTTATATACTAGGTGGTCTTTTTGGAAAAACGTTGTTTTTTATGACGTAAGTAATAGTTATTGTCTGAGAGCGAAAAATCTCTTTGCATGTGAAATTCGTAATTTCACATGCAATAGCGGTCCTTTTTGTCAGATAATATGAGGAGTCGATAGAAAACTCCGAAAATTTTATATCTGGCACAGGAGAAATGTTACTATGATCACACCTTATTTAAAATGTAAAGAAAGCGATTTTCAGTGCATCAAAAGAATATTTTATTTATTTTCAAATGTAAAAACTCTTATCTTGGTCAACGTTTTTTGCGTTCTCTACAAAAGCATTGTCAGATTTATGAAACTCTTCAACTCAACTTTGGTCGTTCGTAGATGTTTAATAGTGCTGATTCCAGGTCAAATACAGACGCATTTATTAATCTACTGCTCTAATACGTCAAAGATTTTAATTTTGTGATATTTTGTTTGTGTTTCAGGGGAGGAAATCTCGTGACCTACTTCGAGCTTTTTAATAATTGTTACTAGAAGCATTTCTGAGCTTGATTTTTCTATTGTCCTCATTACTACCGACGTATTTAGGAGCTGAACTAGCTGTTAAGCTTCATTATTGTTAGTTACTGTGAACTTTTAAAGTAATCAAACGGAAAATGGAGAACAGACCACGTTACCGTGTTCCAGATGAATTACGAGAAACTTTACTCGACTTCACCATAGCTTACCTGCTGGAACGTCCCACCAACTTGGCAGAGTTCGGATTAAATTTCTTCAGCCGTCTGAAGGCAGATCGGGACAGTGGCGGTGGCCCCCACCAATCATCCCCATCACAGGATCATGCAAATGGCCGACATGGACCTGATGAACTTGACGGTATGGAAAATTCATTATCCTTTTTCATTGCTGAATCATAGAGCATCTTCAATCAAATAGAGTTCATCTATCTTTAGAAATTAATTACCTAATGGACTAATTAATAATTAGCTCTCTTATATAACTTATCTGAAGACTGTGACTCTTACTCATACACCTTGCGCATCATATTAGCAGAAAATTGGGTCATTTTTTGAAATATTTCTTTAAAACCCTATCTCAATGAATTTACAATGTGTAATTATTAGTTTATTGACTTCATTTCGTAACAGAAACCAATTGCGTTTTATTTAACCATGGATCATGCATGCAGTCACTTTCATTTACAGCGAGGTGCTTGAACATTTCCATAAATTATTGTGCTATACCGAACAAATAATGGGTCCAATTACAATTTGTCTCCTTCTCCTACGTACATGATTTAAATTAGTACAACGATTTGACATTACATTCAGAATTTAATTGTAACAACGGGCCTAAGTTGGGTGTTGTTTGTTTAGTAGTTGACGTGATTGAAAATGGATGGGTATATCGTTATATCATTGCCCAACTCTCTTGTTGGAGCTTAAACTATTTGTTAGCTTTTGTTGGCTTCACTATAAACGAGAAGGAAGGTTAAACATAAGGAGAGGAAAAGAGTTTTCTGGTGATATGATATCAATCATGCCTTACTAGGGAATGCACACTGCTGTGCAATCTCAATATTGAATAAATTGGATTGTGCATGTCATCGGCTACCGATTGTATGCAAATATTCTGCTTCACTTCACCATTATAATATTGTACTCAGATTTAGTTTTACCTCCAACCCTTCATTCCTATCTGATTAATCGATGTTTATACTTTGGACACGAGCGTGCTATTTCCCTTAGTACAATCTCTACTCTCTCAGTTTGTTTTTCTAACTACTTTGTACAACTACATCAGTAAGTAGCAAATAGCAAAGTGACATGAACTAAATCACATACAGACACTTTCGGATATCATATAGGAAGCTAAAAAAAATATTGCTGTTGCATTCACCACTCATTGACTAAGATATAACTTTGATTCTCATGTTGTCCCTTATCTAAGTACATACAAAAACCAGATAATGAAATAGATAACTACCAGATAAATGTTACACGTATAAACTTGCCAAGTCAGACATACATAAAAAGTTTTCCATGTTCTGCTAGATCATGTAAAATGTCTTCTGAATTAGTGAATTATGTTTTTTTTTCTCTGAATGAAACGATAGAGTCAGTAGCTACGTAGTTCAGCATGGAAAGAGTAAAGGTCAAGCTACACCTATGCGTTACTTCAATTTTAATAGTAAATTTCGAGTTTACTAATTACTTACGTAATTTAGGAGTAGTCAGACAGGCATTCTTCGATTTTCAATTAAAACTAAGAGTTGTAGTCAGAAATTCTTAAATCTGTTGATGATTATCAGTTTTATAGTAAAATGAGGATAAACGAAATTGTCAGATTTCGGAAAAGGTTTTCTTTTCTGAAATTTTTGTCAATAATCTGTAGTACAGTAATATTATTGGAATGCGTAGGTGGTGGTCGTGCTAAAAATACTAGAGCAGGACTGCACAGACACAAGCCATTTAATGCAGCTCCAACGGCAACTGCTACTAGTGCACCAGAACCTTCACGTCCTCCTACTCCGGGTACTTTTGATGGGGTGGCAGTCACTCAAGCTGCAAATGCTGCAGTCAAAACTAACATTAACGAAGCACAGGCTAAACTCGACAAAGGGTGGAAGAAACGAATTTCATAGATGATTAAAATATTTTTTGGACTGTAACATTGTTTTTCTGGGAATTAGAGCAATTCGCCAATATAATATTGTCAAAATTATCGGTAACATGCCATATGAATTTAACTGACACTCTCTTTTCCAAGTTTTTTACATTCAATTGCTAATAAATCAGAATAAGTGTCTAAATGTATTTGTACTTTACATTGTCGGCAGCTGAAAGTAAAAGGATAGTGTAATTACTTGCGTAACAGTCTATATTTAATAGCTCGGAGATTAGTATCTTTGACAAGAATCTCAACCCTCAAATAAATTGCTAAACAGCTTTGTTGATGAAGGATATAGAAAAAGATTTAGTTTCGATGACTGTTTTGAGTGTATGTACGATGTGGCTAGACGAAATTCCACTTCCAAGGACTTAAGTAGTGGGTACACTTGAGATATAGCTAATTAATTTCTAATTCACGAGCTGGGAATATTATAAATGAATGTATAAATATGCTCTGTCCCTAGCGATTTAGTTTGAAGCATTAATAGCTGTTGTCACTTGAGGAGTCACGTTTGGTCGTATTTTTCCACTCTCCTATCGATTCGGTGATGATTAGCTATAGAATCCATTTATTATATTCTATTCACATGTCTAAGATGGTCCAAGGCTGATATGACTCTTGTAAAATGTCATCTTATTATAAAGAGAGCTGAAAGGATTGAAAAGTCAGAGGCCAAATCATTCTGTGCATTGCTTGTTGATCATTTGCAGGTAAATAGCTCTCCTATTACAGTATACGTCAATATATCTGATTGGGCTATGGACAGTCAATTAAGCGTCCTCACATGGCTTCACTTAATGATACTATTATTTTCGATTTATTATTGTCTTCGTATTTATAAGGATTGTAATTCGTGGTCGTGAAAATAATTTCTCATCTCGTTTCGTATGGGCACAGCTTGAAAGATTTTGCACATAGACAAAAGCTAATGGATTCTTATTTCAGCCCAGTTAAGAAGCGATACGTCGACCCCGTCGTGGACGACGCATGCATGGCGTGCTGTTGACTTGCTGCCTTTTCGCTGTATTCCAACATTTTGAATTTGAATTAATTGAGATTAGTCGTGGAGATACGGACAATGACATTCATTCAACGCTATATCATATACTATATACTCTAGTACAATAAGTAAAATCTAGGTAATAACAATATTAGGTAGTAGTAGGTTGTATGTGTGATAGGTTCTCCCTTTTATTTACTGCTTGCTTCTGTTTAATTCTTGTTCTACACATAAATACATAATATTATGATGTGCCCTTGCCCTGGCCCTGGTCAACTTTCTTGAATGAAAGGAAGAGGCCTGCAAAATAGTAATCCAACCCAGGGAATGTGTTTTACGTTTATTACGTGCACAAAGATTATAGGGGCAGAGATGCAGTTTCAACTTTTAGTTAACTCATACTCTATAAAATAAAGTGTAGATCTATGTGAGTGCTAACTGCTAACAGCCAACAGCCATAACCAGATAAATGGACTCAGTTTTGATTAGGTGTGTACCTATTGCATATAATCATATGGGTGAGTTCAACGTAGACAAAGCCCAAAGTACCTCGTACATAAGCCAAGCCTTCTTATATAGTTGTGTGACTGAGTGAGATACGATCTTTGCTATAACTGAAGTGGCACATATTTTGCGAACTAGTTGTAGTGGCAGCGAAATAATAAGACGAGACGCTTAGCGTTATTTGGCATTGTGCTGTAAATGCATTAAAATTGCAGCTTAAGAGGTCACAATAGAGAGGTGAGCTAGCGTATACAATGACTAATTTAAAAGAAAAGATTTCAAACGCAATTCTTCACTATATAGTTCACTACGGAGCTCGCTCGAGCCACCAAAGAACTCCTTTGTCCTCCTTCTCTTTCTAAGATTCAACTAATAGGAGAGTGCACTTAATAATTTATAATAATCTATTGTACGCTCTGTGCTCCCCGACACATCCTAACTTTGTGCTCAACCTTTAATAGCACTACCACTCACAGTACACACTAACAAATTCTTCTAAAGGAATGCTGATGAAATTCAAAGAGAAACAATGACGTAACTTTACTAACACTGGAGATGCCAAAATTCTTTTGAAACAATTGTACTCTTGCTTTTTAAAATGTTCCTTTTAGGGGCGATGTAGCCTTTGTAGCCATCTTCTTACTTATATTTACTTTAAAACTGGAGGATTGATGAAATTAATGAGATGAATGACATTATCTGTAAACGTAGCTGGATATTTTCCCTAGTAATGAATAGGGAAAAATTTATTGTGTAATTGTCTTGAGTGTTGTTGACATCTGTTGCGAGTTGCAGCACATCTTTTGCATTTTAAAACTTTTATTTTCCAAATAACGGCTATACATACTTCTTTGTACGTTTTGTTAGTGTGTTTTGCTCTAAAAAGCAGGAACTGAATGAAATTAATGAAAATAAGGCGAGTTTCCGTGCTTGGAATGTAAGGTGGAAAATTTATTGATTAATCTAACATGTGCCTGGAAGTTATGTGGTGCTGTCACTAAGATTGCATAATATTTGTATAAGTTAGTAGTTTGGTATTCCGTTGACATAATATTCTTTCAGGATGCACTTAGTTAGTTTGGAAGTTGTAGCTTTTCCATGGGTGCGTCCTATGAGACTATATTGTTATAGGAAGTTTGTTGAAGAGGAGTATAGTGTTGAGTTTGGAATTTCTATTAGTTGAGTTGAGGAGGAGAGAGGTTTATAGTTTATGTATCTATGATGATGGTGAGGTTAGTTGTCGTCGGGGATGGCTCCTGTGTATGATTCCGCTATTGTTGCTTTCGTATCTATTGTCTTTTCATCTGGTTGGTAGTTATAATGGGAAATGCAATGTAATGTGTAATGTAATGTCAAGATGAGAATGGAAATAGTGGTGGAGAGGAGGAGAAAGAGCTAGAAAGAGAGAGAGAGAGATTCAGACACGTATATTTAGTAGTAGAGCATGTCACGGTTCTTAAGACAGATTAAATATGGTATTAGCCTGAGCAGGTTCAGTTATTTCATAGAATGGAGAATCGGATCTAGTTATTGCTATGAAGCTGCAGCCTTCTTCGTTTTGTTCTGTAGAGCCAAGCTTTCACTCTTCTCTCCCAGTCAGCTATTATCTGTGATGTGAAGCAATTCTGAATTCTATTCTCCACTGTCTCTTCTATTGCATTGTATGGTGCTAGAGAAAAGATAAGTGCACTACATACACACTCTAGCCAGAAGAGAACCTAATATTTCCCGAAGAAAATATAAGAGAGAAAAGAGAGAAGATATTCGCGTATATATGAGAGAGTTTTTTTTTCTGTGTTCGTGCTCCTCTTTTATGTTCCTAGTCTCATCTCTCGGATATTATAACGTAGAGCCCTTATCTTGGAATATCTGTAATCTGTATACTTTTATACTTAATACATATTAATGTTTTTACCTAGTTGTAGTTTGTTAAGCTTTTAGGCGGGGAGAGGGAGAGGGAGAGAGAATATCTGTATTTTCATTTTTTTATAGTATACGATTACCAAGGTGTATTGTGTATATGGCATTCACTTGTGCAGTTTTGTGATGGTGGTGGTGTCATGCCATAGGGTTACGTAGTTACGTTCCGTAGGGTGACCTGAGTTGAGTTCGTCTTCTGTAGCTTTGCTTAGCCTGCCTTGGCTGTAGTATTAAAGTAAACCATATATGGACAGTTGGAAGAAGATGAGAGCTCGAATGCAGAATTCTCTCTTCCATTCTGCACAGTCTACCACAGTTTGAGAGATTCAGAAGAGATAGAAGGAAGGAGCGTCTCTGACTGTCATGGGAAATTGAATAAAGACTGGGCGAGTGACTTGACTTCTCCTGACATCCTCCTCGTTTTCCGTAGTGCTAGGCTAGACACACTCACTAGTCGAAGTCGAGTGACACGTTTTAATTTCATCTCGTCTCTAAGTGGGGACGGATGTGATTTTCCAGTGTACGAAAGCAGGTAAAAGTATAATATTCAAGTGATCTGTGTTGGTTGATTGAGGTCGCGTTGCCAGACCCTTAATTCGTAGCTCCCTTGTCTAGTCATTGCTAATGGACAAAGTAGCAAAGTAAAGTAACAAGGACTAACTACTGAGAGCTCGCTACACTTACTTTGTCTTCTCCCTCTTGTTCTGTTGATCCATCCTTGAATTAAACGAATTAATAACCAAAAACACGGAATATACACTATCATGTCATATAGCACACTCGTTTTGAAAGCATTTCGATATTTTTAGGCAGATTTTCTCTCCTATCTAGGCACTCAATTTTCTTTTAACTTCATTTTATACAGAGAAGTAGAACGTAAGTACCAGCAATTTATTTACTACCTACGCTAACATAACGCCATGAGCAAAGTTAAATTCTAGTTAGATAGACGCAACGTCAACCGTGCACTTCTATACAGTTTTCGATTTAGGGAAAAGGGAAGGCTCTCTTTCTGACGACACACAACAACTAGTGCTACGTCAAAGCGCTTCTCTTTACAATAAAGAACCAAATAATATTCAGTTCCAAACAGCACAGACACGGACAGAACCAGATTTTCTTCCTATCATCATAATAATAATATAAACATATAGCAGAGCTAGGTTTCTGATTTCCACAAGACTCACTACTTCTAATTGTGTCTATCTGACTCTGACTCGCTCAGTTTTCTTACATCTTACAATTAGAAGTCATTGAAGTTGAATTCCAAATTATCTCTGGTAGAAGCGACACAAAAAGTATAATAGGACGCGCAGCGTCGGCGAGAAACCTATATGAATCTATTTTCTATAATATAATAGCCTCTCTCTCTCTCTCTCTCTGCACAAGTGTATAGCATTCAAATTGAAAATCTTATTTTCTCAGTATTCTTCGCGAAAACTTATGTTCTGAAAATGGAACTACAACGCAAGTGCTAATTTCTGACATTTTATTATTTTCCATAGCAAGTGAGGTATAGTGACATTAAGCTTCTTGCATGTAAGTTGTGTTGATACACTCTCGAAAGAATAGATAGACACACAAAGAGAGACTAGCACTCTAATATTGATTATGGAAGTTTAGCATATTTACAGCAAATCAGGCATAAAAGGAAGGAGGCTTATTTTGTCAGATACAAAACTTGAAGGAAACAGGTTGATTGTGTTTTGCTAGTACAATACAAGCAGAAATAATATCTGGAACGAACATCATCATAAGGAGAGATAGATAGAAAATCTGTCTGTTGTAGGGTGTAACTTGAATTGAGAAAAGCTTTTTTTTACCGTCTTTTGTTTTATACTAGTTTCTTTTATAGCCTTCTAGAATCAGGCACTTCCCATCTTGTTTTTCATCCATATATTTCTAGTCTCAGTAAACAAATATAAAATATACATGGAGCATATAGAACAGGGGAGAGAGAAAATCATTTCTAAAAGTTCGTTTTCTCATTCTCTGTCGGCTCTCTACAAGTAGCGTACCTATTTTCTCCTGGAGAATTGCTGTTGTTGTGCATTGTAAAGCGTCTGAAAATATCAGTACGGACTTTTTAGGAAAACAACAACGTTCACCTGCAGTGAGTGCTCTTTAGCAATTCAAGTGAGAACACAAAGGCTTTGTCTTTAGAACTGATATTAATAACCTGGAGCAGTTGCCAATTGTGTCGCAAGAGAAAAGGTGTTTGTTCTCAACTAATTAGTTGTCATTTTAGTCGACTGTTTAGATTGACACAAAGAGAATTCAATTGGAATAACGTGAACTTGTTTGTTCTGTGCAACGAAGTACAAAGTGCAGTCGTGTGCTGATTTTCTCTGTTTTATTAGTGTTCAGTGCTTGTGTATTGGTAGAAGTTGTTGGAAGGAAAGCCAATCTACCTATTCCTTAGTGAACTTTAAGATTCGTTTTAGACAAATGTATTAGGAATCACTGCTGACAGTACTGCCACTGCCTGACGTCGTCTCTACCACATTTCTACCACAACTACAAAGGAATATATTCTCATTGAATCTTCAATTCTACTCTGCCAAAGAAAACCGATCGATTTTCTTCGAGGTTCACTTAAGATTAGCTTTTCGGTCCACTGAATATTCTCCACCAATACCAATCAAGCAAAATAACCAAGTGGAAGAACAATGAAATGAGATATTGTGGAGTACCACTTGTAGAGCACAAGATTTTCATTTTCCGTGGCCTGCTATTTGCGTTGCAGAAGCACAATGTGGTTAGGTATGCTATGTATATCCTTTTTTAATATATACATATATCACTATATATACTACTTACTATATGTATACTGTGCAATTCTCCGTTTTTTTTAATTTCAATATAAAAGTATGTCTTCAAGCAATAATGTGATGAAATATACGGTTTATATTATGGGTAGACGACATGAAAATCCCTCCTGGTTCGAACAAACTGTTTACTTTCTGTGTAATCAGAATTCGTGTTTAGAATTCCATTATCATTAGTTTGCCATAAATAATGTATTCATGAACAGAATGGGTTGAGAAAATGAACTACTTGTATTTTGTGTCTTGCAAATTAGGTAGTGTGAGTGGTTTTGATATTATTACTCTTTACAAGAATATTAAGTAACTTCATTCTCAACTTCCTTTCGTGTATTTATCACCAGCAAGAAAGAGCTTCCAAGTAATTTACGATAGTTGACTTTGACTGTGCTAATCTCCTGTTACTCTCATTGTTATCATTTGTATTCATGTTCTCTTCTACTGGTTTTCTTCTGTTTTACTTAGGATTTGACTCTCTTGAGAGTTCTGACTTATGGCAACAATATTATCTACGACAGTGCCAAAGGCTAGTAAAATTTTATGGCAAATGTATTTTCTTCCTGAATACGTGTTTTGTGGTTTTATGATATAGTAATGACAATGACTAATGCAATGCATGATCCTTTTTTGGTAGATTCGCCAATTACCATCATTGTGAGCTCTTTTTAAATATGTATAATGTATATGCATGTGCATATAGACATTTTCAAGTTTAAACCACTTCAATGTTCTGCCCACTTGTTCTTTTAACTTTCGTTGGACCTGATAGGTGATAAACGCTATAATCATGATCATTGCCTTTTATTTGGAGGGGAAGAGTAGGGCGGAGTAAAGAACAAAGTTAAATCGTAAGAAGAAGCGAAATTGCATGTAGGAGGACAAGTGGGCTTATGTTTATGTACCATGTATTTATTTGGCATTATTTATCGGGAAATCACCTGATACCTCCTGATACTAACATCTCCTCTCCTGATTCTCTATAGAGCTACATCTACTTTTTATAGGAAAAGATACATGTTTCAGGTGTATATCGCTTTATCCTCTTTTGTATATGACCAAGGTCAATTTTACTGAGTTAAGTCTTAAGGTTTTGGCTTCGTGTTCCATTCTTTCATTTTATATTGCTGATTCAACGATTCTAACTATTGCAATTTACAAGGTTGGAAGTTGGAATATCGTTATCTTGCTATAAATTGACTTTTGAAATTGATGCTGGGATTTTAAAATCTCTGCTTGTAAATTCTCCAAGTTTCTTAAAAATGGTTGAAAAATGTGAAAATGTTGGAAGAGAATCCCCAAAGTTCTATATAGTCGGATATGGCACGAGTCCCATAACAAAAGCGTCTTCAGGAAATCTAAGTATTTTGGAGTTGTGAGGTAATGCTAACTTAAGTAAGGTAAGTGTGGGGTTGGTGGTGGTAGGTAGCCGGTAGTTATAGTGTTATTATATCTATATCTATCGGTGTGTATAGGATGAACGGTTAAGCAGAATGGGGAAACAGATCTACTGGATAAGATACAGTGTAAAAGACAACTGCCTGAGTTGGCAATTTTATTCTGTGGGTTATATGCTTCTTGCCTCGTACTTGATCGCATCTGACAATTTACCTTGCGGAAAGGCACGTAGCTTCTCCTCTCGCTCTCTTCTCACGTAGTAGTGCCCAAACTGAAGTCACAGAAGGAGAAGTCGGGAAAGAGAAGTTGAGACTAGGATTGGGAAATATAGTGTGAGACTCTTCTTCTCGCAAGGTGATATATTCTAAATGTCTTAGAAAGAAAGAAAGTCAAATGCATATAAGACATAAATGAAGTAGAATGATATAGTTCTGCTCTGATACTACTATCTTGTCTCCACTCATTTCTAAAGAGATGTATAAAAGTGTTATCATCTGTCTAGCTAGCTTCCGTGTATTGTATATCTAAATCTATATGTCCTGACTGAACGTATCTCTCTCTCATATTAGGTATCTTCTGAATTGGTGAAAATGTATTTTATAGCCGTTTCAACAGTCAGCTTTCATATTGCCTTTGCTCCTGTTCACTTCTGTCGGTTCTGTTGACTTTGCCGTGGCCAAAAGTTCAGTTGAGTTTCAGTTTAATAGACTCTGTCTTCGTAGTTGACTCTCCGTTTTCATTGTCTCACATAAAAGTGGCTAGTAGGGTGGTGAAGTTATAGTTGATCGCTTCTGAACGACGAAATAAGATTCACGGACTGAAAAGATTGATTACGTTACACCTTGGCGGTGTCTTGTTAGATTTCTCGTGTCATCCCTTGTCATCTTATCACAATCACCATTCTTTTCTGCTCTCTCCTTTGTATTTTCTATCTGGTTCTTTATCTACACTCTTTTACTAGACTCTTCTCTCCTTATATTTATTATAGTGTGTATATTTATTATTGGCTATGTATTTATTATGGTGTATATATTTATATATTGACTATTAGAGAGGAAAAGTCATTTTTCTTTTTTCTTAAAATTGAAAGAGAAGACAATGGCTAAGTTGTTGAGTTCCCTTCACGTTCAGCCACTCCGCCAATAGTACAAATATAAAGTCTCTATTTTTTGCAATAATACTAAATTCTACTATAAGAAATCCATAAGGAACTGTTTTGAGTATACTTAAAGGAGTAATCACTAAGTCTCCAGGCTAAAACTCAGCCATCAGATCCGACTACTTCCATTTCTACGTTTATATTCTTAGTAGGCGTGTAGAGTAGTGTATTTTGTGAAGTCTTAGTGTGTATATCCCCTTATGTGGCTCATCCTAAGTAAATTTGAAAGGAAATTTATATGTGGCTCGTGTTATTTATCGTTGGATTCAAGCTACACAGGGGCTTTTAGTTTGATTTGACTTATTGCTATTATTTTTTATATGTCCTCCTCTATCGGCCTATTACTTTAGCTATAGTTATCTTCTAAGGGAGACAAAGTGACAAAAGAAGCCTGGAGATTAACAGGCTTAAAGGGGAAACTCTTTTAACAATACTTAACTTAGCTATGACAAAGACTTTGTTGTCTCAGTCTATAATCTATAGTTGCTATCGGCAGAGTTTTTGTTTATTTCTTATTGTTAGAAAGAAAAGATAGCCGCTTAGTTAAAGGTAGCCGTGCGATGAGACTTTCTTCTCCTTTGTTTACATGTACGATTTTAACAGGCTTTTGCCTTTCTTCGATTTTCCACGAAGGAAAGACTTCTTTTGTCAGCCTTTTCATCTAAGCCTCTTTTGACGATTTAAAAATGAAGGGAACAAACAAGATAGTAATGTGACGAAGAAAAGCATCAGTAGGTTCTGTAATATATTGCAGCTAGCTACACTGTAAAAGGAGTAAAGAAGATTGATGTGATTCATAATAAGGGGAAGGGAGATTTTATGTGATGAAGAGTAGTTTAGTGTTTGTAGGGATTTTGGCACCTTGGTGCAGGTTATTGTTGGGGAGATTTATGATTTCCTGTGTTGGTGGTGTGTATTAGTAATTATGGGCTGAGACTTTGAGCCAACTCGGCATTTGCATATATGTACATACAATTATCGGGCAATATTTTATGGGATTACGTGAATTGTGTGACCATATGTAGGAAAATGTCTTGATGTGGGGTTTTTCTGTGTTAGACACATGCACACCTGGTTCACGTGTTGTTTCTATTCTGTCTGTGTAGTACTATAGCTAATATTTCTTATTATATCTGATGTATATAGACAGAAAGTTTGTGAGTTTCTATTAGTAGTGCTTATCAAGCGCCTTAGTAAGCCTTGTCAAGCTTTTTGGCTTAATAAGCTTTGGCTTGATAAGCTTTGG
>JAAAYG020020006.1:0-19030 GCA_009936455.2 Tomocerus minor
ACAGATTCATTATTCCTGAGTCTGATTTCCAATAGAGGTCATAAAACCTATAACATAAATATATATTTAAGTACATATTTTAATATTAAGCTGTAAACGAAATAAATGAATGTCAACTTGTAATACACTGATAGTGAATGTCGTAAATAAAATCGTAAGTAAAATCACATCGTTTTCTATTTTATTTTATTAATTAATTATTACACAGAATTTCATATAAATTCCATTTTTGAAAAATCATGCATTTTTTTTCTATGTTTTTAAATTGGCATGAATACCTTTGATATTTGAATTTGCCTTTGAACAATCAAGAAAACAGTTAAGTACGTTTAGTGGAATTACGTACCATTTACGTACCATAAAAATCGTGGACAATTGTTTGATAATAAGATATAGCTCAGTTGTTTATGCATAAATAGGTTCCATCTAGAGGAATACGAATTTAGGCTAAGGTTGGTCTGAAACGTTATAAATAATTGAACTAATGAATAGGTGAATAATTGTTCAATAACATTAATTGTTATCGAACAATTATTATATTTATAGATGCAAGTAAAAATCATTAAAAACAAAATTTATCAATAAATTGAACTTGTACTAGGTACTAATTTGCAATAATTACTTTGGGAGTAATTATTAATACTTTTTCGTTTGACCCTAGCATACGATTCGTGAGATGTTCTGAGCTTATCTGTGTTGTAATTATTTCTGAGAAAAGGCTAATTAAGTTTGAGGGTTAGCGCATAATATAGCTGGCTACACAAACATATGCTAATGTAATAAAAGAGCTTATTAATTAGCATCTTCCATTTTGTTAAGACGGTGAATAACATTTAATAGATTAAATGATGTATTTTGTTAGTCACTGAATTGAAGATGCCATTATGCTAATAATTTCTAGAAAAGTTGGTTTGTCATCATGTAAATCTCTTCTGGATAACTCTGGGATATATATGAGGATTGGCTCTATTTTAGGAGA
The DNA here is from genome assembly GCA_009936455.2 of Tomocerus minor. NCBI lineage: Eukaryota > Metazoa > Arthropoda > Collembola > Entomobryomorpha > Tomoceridae > Tomocerus > Tomocerus minor. The sequence continues at coordinate 980 of JAAAYG020020006.1, forward strand.
TAACCAATTATTGAAAATAATATATGCAGTGACGGACATAATAATATGACGTTGGTTTTTGTTGAATGCGTGATGAACATGCCAACATAATCATTAATATTCACTATTTAGACGAATTCTCAACTGTCAAACGCTAAAGCTTATTACCCACCGACTCTGAAAGTTTTAAATAACAGTACAACAACCTTTGCAAGACACTATTACCAACTGAACAGATTTGCGAGAGACTAAGAAGAGCAAAACAGAACAACACTAAAACAAGCTTTTGTGAACGAACAAAGAAAGAATTTACAATTCTTTCCACCTCACTATAGATAAAATTCTCCGTGAGTCTTTGATAAATGTTCAACTAATCGAATCATTTGTTAGGCAGTACAAAATAAATTAAAGGAAATAATATTTTCAGTATTGAGTTAACATTCAAATTATTTGTAGATTTTAAGACATAACTAATATTCGTTAAGGGAAAGTTAAATTTCGTCTCATTTAGTCCTTTTGTGAGGTCTAACTTTTTTTTACTCATATCCACGACTCTAGTATCTATTCGTCTCGATCCCTCTTGCAGCCCTAAACTTATTTTGTTTAGCTCTAATTATTATTTATTTCAGTTATTCAAGTTGCAGGTTGAAAATCCAATATGTAATAGGTAGATAGATTTTTTGTTATCTCTGATAACCAAAATTAGACGGAAATTTACAATAGATAAACTTAATGTTTTCAGCCCAACTCATTACATATTATATAAATAAATGAGCATATCTTGGCATTTGGGTTTCGCTGAAGTCATATTTTCAGACGGCTACGACATATTTTATTAAATAGTACAATTGGACATAATTTTTACCAATAAAAAACACCATTGCGAAGAAATAGCTAGATCATCATAATGTTTTCCATTTTTCGTTCTGTTTTAAATTGTCGTAATAGAAGTCGTTTAATTTCCTCTTCAGCAGTATCTGGTACGATAATTGGGTTTCTTTTTCTTTGCGCCCAATTATGTCAAGCACAGGAAAACTGGAATGAACGTTCGGAAAAGTAAGGTTCTTTTCAGAATATTTATCTCTTTAAATAATAAGTATGTATCAATAAAAAGAGATGGATTGTTCTAGAATTATGTACCTATTCCAAATAAATCCCCTGAGAAGAAAAGCAATTTTATAATAGATATTTCAACCCATTTTAATTTCCTATTGGTAACTATTACAGGTGTGTGTTAAAACGTTTTATCACTCCAGCGTGCTCCTACAAAAAATAAAAATGTTTTTGTTAATTAATCTAGTTGTTTTTTATGTAGCAAAAACAAAAAATAATTCTTTTAAAAATTTTCAGCAGATATTTCAACAAAAATGAATATAATGTTGAAGAAAGCATGCTTGACGAGCTGTCGGTGCTAATGACCAATCAATTTAGAACCGTGGACAAAAGACTCTTGTACTTGGAAAATAAATTTGACAACATACTCAGGCACATCGAAAAAGATCTTAATCGAGTTGAAAGGAAAGTTGCAAAATTGACAACCAATAGGACGGAAAAGGTACATATGATTTTATATAAATGGTTTTCCAGTACATTTAATTGCGCACAAATATTCATTTTTCAATTTTGAAAAACAATTCAAAAAAACTCCATAAATCATTAAACCCATATGATACAAACCTTAATCCATATATTATAATGAATGCAATTGTTTATTTTTAGTCGCATGAAAATTTTCTAAACCTGCTGATGAATTTTACACTTATCAAAGATTATACAAGCAATCAAGAAAATTCTGTTAACGAATCATCAAAACAGGCGAAAATGTTATCAACAAAGAAAATAAACGGAACGGATCTTTACACAGGCATTTATTATCAAATCGGCATGAAAAGTTTTCCTGGTGGTTGTGTCACCCTGTCTAATCAAACAGTGTTAGACCAAGTCAGCAACCTAATAATTGACAATGACACGCCTTGCCAATATAAATATCAATGGAGGTTTGAAGAGACTGAAATTGAGGGATGGTACACTTTGAGAAATCTGGCTAATCCCAATGGACTGGCTACCTGGAGTTCCACAAAAAGAGGCAGCGGTTACCACATCAGTATGATCATCAATCAATATGAAACTCTCGGAGGTGGAACAGAAAGAGGAAATGTGTTGTGGAGACCCGAGTCAAGTGACCAAAAGGACTTGTACTCATTAAAAATGAAAGATTTTCCTTTAGGGGTAGTTACTTGGACGTATGACAAATATAATGCGCACTCTCATTATCTCATCGTTGCAACTAAAGCCGAAGATATGGTCAATTATCTTTCAGGGGAGAAATGGTACGACGACAAACTGTTTTCCTTTCAGACCACGTCCATTTAATTACAGCAAGAGAGTAAGACAAGCCAAGGTCTCACATTTAGTTGATATGGATGATTGTAATCTAAAATAAATTATTTAAATTTAATTATAGATGTACTAGAAATGTATTACTAGTTGCTGAAATGAGGAAATAAATTCTATCACAGGTTCCAAAATGGAAGTTGGTAGATTTAAATTATACAACTGTAACGATATATACGCAAGAAAAGGGAATGTCCTCTATCATTATCAAAACCAGTCATATATTTATTGAACATGCACAAGCAACATTTTCTTCTCACTTTTTGTTGAGTCATAGCTTAGTTTTCAGAAGATTTACACAGAAAGGTGACAATATTATAGCAATTTCTTTTTGATCACGTTTCAATTCATATGTATGACACTTCTTCACGTTTTAATCAAAGTTTATTCACGAATAAATCGATTTTTGCTTACATGCAAGGTTTGTTATTAACTGCTCTCAAAAACCCATTAATACATTGCTGTATCATCACAACTTAGCTGTAGGGTTACACCATTCCGCATTGTTTCAAAACAATGAAGACATGAAAGTTTGGTTTCAAATTCATTTGGTTGGTATTCATTGCTGCCATTTAGAATATTTAGATATGTTATCATGTTTCTCTAGCACATTCGGTTAAATTAAAAGTCTAAATAATCTAGAATACATGTATTAAGTGTACATATTTTCTGTAGGTGCATTTGTAGCTTTTAATTTGAGACTTTTATTTAAACAACTTAATTATTTCTCAGAGCTCATGCGATAGTAATGATAGCACTTTGGCAAGTTTATATTTTAGGCGTAGATGCGCAAAATACATTTATATTTACTTTAAATACAATTTGAATATTGAAGATACAGGAAAAAGTATTTTGAAAATGCACGAAAAAGTATTTATATAGTATTTTAAGCATTTTTCAAAATGCTTTTCATAAAATACTTTTTTTAATTATAAACCCTCTAAAGCATGCGTGAAAACCATTTTATTTTGCGATATGAGCCAAAAATGGTATTTTGAGTCTGTATTTTCCGGAAAAATAAAGAAGAAATCATGAATATATTTTGTAATTTGAAGCTGAAAATTTTGTATTTTGAGCAAAATATTTTCAAAATACTTTACTATGTATTTGCCCATCTATGATTATAGGATACAGGATAGTGTCTAACAACACTTTTACGTGTCTAATTTGGTTAGATGTATAATCCAGTAATTTACTGATGTTATGATATTATAATCATGCTTTTGGGAATACTGAATTATACTAACTGCTTAATTATATATAATTTATGGTCAATTTATGAGCAGCTACGAAAATAAAACTGAAGTGTCTCGATATGCAGTTATTTAAATCAGTTCCCGTCGTCGATCATTAGTTTAGTGTTTGGATCTATTTTCAATATATTTCTTTTAACGAATTATTTGACTTTTTAAAACTTTTTTGTTACAGTTACTGTGCTGGAAAATAGTATACCTTTTTTAGAAATAAATACAAACGAATCAAAATCATTCAATATGGTGGTATATTCTGTGATTAGATGTTTTAATAGATATTTTTATGTATACGGGCAGATTTTGCACTGCACCCTTTTCAGCTGGGACCCGAAATCCGTAACTTTGAGAATAACAGAGAACAAAATACACCGTCTTCATTTCCTTGCTATGGTCTCTTCTGGATTTGTAATCATACAGTATTTATTTGGTCGAATTGCTCAAGAAATGATTTACCCGGATCCAAAAACTGAAACCTACCAAATGGTTATGTTGGCTTTCTACAGTCTCATTGTAGTTGTTGGTGTTACATTCAACCTGACCGCTTGGTTTCTAAGACACGAATTTGTGGAAGGATTTAATATTGGTATGAATGCCAGTATTCATTTCACAGGTATATCATAATTTTTCAAATTGGGATTTTAATTACCAATACAATTACAATTTTTAAACTAAAACATTTCTGCCAATTATTACTGGAATTGTTTTATGAATGACTCTATCCAGAAACTCATTGTTCCAAGTATGAAAGGTTTCGAAAGCGAAGCCATAGGGAAATGATCATGGAGAACCTTCTGCCAATTGCTTTCGTTACTTCGCTTGGTGGGCCGCTGCTAACGTTGGTCATGCCAGCCGACCCGGTGTCCGAAATCGTGATGAGACTCCTTCCAAATATTTATCAAGAATATTACTACCCCATGAAAATAATGTGTTGTCTCGGAGTTTTGGCAGGAGCCGTTTATATTTGGTGTTCTATAATTTTCATTCTAACCATTATGTTCGTTTACTTCTGCGATGTGGAATTCTGGCTCTCCGTCCTCAGTCAAACCAACAAGATGACCAGAGAAAATAAAGAAGTGATGCAGGCTCAAGATTTTTTCCGAGAAAACCCCGAAAACGCCTTCCATGTCTACCGAACTCTTCTCTACTTGAACACAATAACGAATTCACTGGCGTACTACCCGGGTCCGATCATGATCGCTGTGAGTTCCGCGATGGCCATTGTATGCAATGCAGGTTCCATCAAACTCCACTCGAAGATCCCACCACCCGGCTTTCTTTTGCTACCTGCCGTCTCAATTGTCACAATGAGTATCCTCAGCATGCTCTTCACGTCCGTTGGGGAATTCCACGACATGTCCTTCAAATTCGTCAGTTCATTAAAGAAATATGGCCATGATGAGTACATCAGGAAAACTGCTAAATCTCTTCGTCTGAATCATCTGGCTATTGGTCCCTTCTTTTGCGTCGAATACTCTACAGCTATAGAACTTTTAAGAACCATCATTGACTTTTCTATTGATTTAATGATGTCCATGTAATAATAATAATAATAATAATAAAGGCAATTCCAATTGGCAAGTAATCTAGTTTTAAGAATAAACGAAAACACTTCGACTATTTAATTTTCTAGAACTCACTATAAGTGTGAGCACGTGCACACAAATTATTATAAAAATGATGAGAAAATATTTACCGAATTAAGTTTCTAAACAAGAAAACCATTAAAAGACTATTAATTGTATATATGATCTTTGACGTAATATTTTTGAATTATGTAATAAATAAGGATGCCCAATAAACAAATGTTGAATAAATCGTATTGTTTACGAAAGCATTACCCCAAACTAGAATGTGGTGTGACTCACATTGTATTTTTTCTAAATTCCTTTTCATATCAACATCACTCGAATAAAATAGTAAAGAATTATCTCAATCCGTCTTTGAAGAAAACCGCTTTATAACAAGAAAGAAAATGAAACTTACAGAGTTACACATATTTTTTACCGCACTTTTTAGATATCAGTTTAAGATCCACTTTTATTTTACATTCTCAAAGAAATGAAAGTATACCGAGATATTATGGTAGGTAATGTACGTACATAACGGTTGTAAATACCTACAAATGATTTCAATTAACCACAACGCAACGTGCTAATCGATCCTTTTCTACAATTCCCAATTCTTTCTTCTCAGATGCATTGCATTGGAAATAGTCGGTATTATCATCAGTTTCAGTAAAATTCTTCAGAGCAATAGCCCATCCTATTTTCGGTCTCAACGAAACGTTGTCATCAAGAAGTTCATAAGCCATGTGACCGGAGAACAACACACTTTCGTATTCCGTACCATTATAGATTATCTTCACATCAGCCTCAACGAGACCAGAAGGGATGCTCTTAAAAGAAATCGTTGGCCATTCTCCGAAGGTGGAATCTGTTATTTGAATACTAGTGTTGGTTTTTGAATCCCATTGCCAATGGGTACGGTTTCTTTTATTGTCACCTTTCCACTTTCCATCCTTATCAATTGGCATGAAGACTGTTATCCATCCAGAAATCGTATCAGGGTCTCTGCCACATCCATGATTAAAATTAACTATACGTTTCCAGAAGTCCAAATCAACATTCCCCTTTTTCGCGTCAATAAATTGCTGCAAAATTGGTTTAAGCATCGCAACCCATTTTTCCAGTTTGTATGACTCCAGTTTTGTCAAGCGGCTCAAAATCTCTTCATAATCTTCTGCAGTTCCTTCCAATGTAATGTTTGGAATTCCGCACATGACACTGAAAGTATAATCGAAATAATTTTTCATAGTTGCCATAAAAATGGCACCAGTTGTCACCAAGTCATCTGGGGTAGTTGTCGTGAAATTAGGTAAAATCCATAATTTGAATTCTTCATCAATCAAGTTTTTGTCGATTTTCTCAGTCATTAAACGGATGAGATAATCATACGGCGCTGTAAAAAGTGTCCCATCAGCTTTGACCTCCAATTCTTTTTTCCCGTCAAAATTAACAAACTTCTTTCGGAATTCTTCGGAGTTTGCATTGATGTAGAGCGAAAATTGGGTCATTATTACAATCCAAATGTCCTCTGGTCGAATAACAAGGTTATGATGACCAGCATAACATTTTAACACGGTGTTGATAAATCCGTTCTTGGCTGTAGGTCGAGTCTTCTTAGAAAATTGTGTTCCACCTAACACCCGCGTGCAATTGTTCCTATTATATTCTCTCAAGTATGTTACGACATGTTCACTTTGGCAAATTGTTGCGTTTTCACTTGGAAATCCAGTTTGGTTATAGATTTCAGGAGTTACATTGAAAACCTGGAATGTTGTTGATAACTGAGAACTCATTTTTAGAGACTTATCTGTCCAATATCTAACTAAACATATTTTATGATACAACAGACAAATATGCAGGCACTATGATTTTGTGTAATATGTAGAATAATGAATTACATAAAAGAAATGAAATCAACCATTTCAATACAAGTCTACATGCAAGTATTAAATAGTGAATTATTATCACTTGTTTATTGTGAATGACTTTAGAAAATTCAACTTCCGTTTTGGTCTTAGTGTGCAGAACTTTGACCATGCATATTTTGACAAAGGTGAATTCTACTTGTCGCTGAATCTACAAAGCATTTCCACATGGAATGCATGAAAGAAAAATTGACAATGCTACCCATACCCTTACTATGCAGTAGGTACTTCATATAGCCCTTTCTTTCAACAACTCACCGGATTAGTATCAAAATCATAATAAATATTTCAATCCACTTTTCATTGACAATTTAACCATGCAGTAGCTATCATGAAATCATGAATATGGTAATTGTTAACAATATGAAGGAAATTGTATTGTACCTAGTGTAGTTGTTGAAATTCTTCCACACAATACTTTCATTCAACTTATTTTTTCGGAAACGCAATCATATGAATAATATATATATATATACCTAGGTAGCTACTATATACTTGTTTTGTTTTTGGTTTTTCCATGGGCTTTCGTAGCCAATTTTACTGTCTAATACATTTTCAGTTGCGATTATTTTTTTTATTTGGAATGCCTGACCTGCTAATTTTCATGGAAATTGTTGCTCTTGAACTTGGGTTGATAGACCAGAAATATTCGTTTAGTGATTAGAAATAGAAAATATTACAAACTAAATATTAATAAAGATTTAGGAAAAGCACATTACCCTTTGCTAGTCAATGTATGCTCTGCTCGTAGTTCTTCAAAAGGCTTTTAATACAAAATGTCATGGATGGGAATGGTATTTACTTTTAAGCTAAGCCGGATGGGATTATGGGATATTTTGAGTATGACGAGATGAGACATACTCAAAAGCGAGCTGATTAGCAAAAATTGAAAAGATTATTGTTACGTATACTTATATTACAAGATGGACGCCATGATCAATGATAATAACCTGTCAATAAAAAAAAATTTGATATTTCAATTCATTTGTGATATCTTATATGCATCTATAGGTAACTATAGTAACTTGGATGTTTATAATAATAATACACTTTTTAAGTGATGATTTTCAAATTAAATGAATGTCTTCAAAAATAACTTTTCTCCCCACAGCCAATCACAAAATATATGATTAATAATTTTGATCGTAACAATAATTTATTAACTTTCAGGAACTTATAAACACTTATTAATTATCTTAACTCAACATAAATTCAATAATCAATCGAACAACTACACTGTAACAATGAGACAATGTTTTTCCTAACCAAACCCAAAATCATTGATGGATAAATTTGACAAAAATCTACATTGATTTATAACGTGACAATAATTTATTTTTCAGTAAACAATTAATTCAGTTTTTAAATCCATAAATAATAATAATTAATTAAATTATTGTAATGTAGCATAACTAGGTAATCACAATTAAATTGTCGAAGCAGTCAAACGTATGTAGATAACAATAACTCTCATAATTCATTTCATGTAAAATCTACTCGTAATTATTCTCTAATAATCCGATAATTAACAATTGTACCTATCTATTAATTACTATCATGCACATTAGCGAAACAAAAATTTGCTACAAAATACTTTCAGTCCATTAAAGTTCAAATACATATCTTAAATTGATTAATCGGGTAATATTTGAAGATCTAACTAACAAATAACAAATCAAGTAAAAAAAAACAATATAGATTATTAAATACGTAGTAGGGGACTAGAGTTTTCACTAGGCCAAAGATCAATTAGGTTCATGGGATTGGTGGTTTTTGGTTTTCTTCCGTCGCCTGCGATTCTTCGTCTGGATTTTGAGAGTCTTTTTCCGCGGCCTCCAGTCGTTGCTGTAAGGTCTGCAATTGGGCGATAATTCCGTTCCGTTCGGATTTGTAGCGATTGATAATAGCTGCCTTCCTTACATCCTCCTCTTCGAGATATTGCAGACGGATCATCATCCTCTTTTGCTTCACCTCCTTTGTCAACCTCGATCTCTGTACAGATTGGCAGTTCTTTATACGATATTCGTAGTAGCTCGCATCTTTCTTGTTAGCTGGGACAAACTGTCACAAAAATAATAAATTTTGCTCAATTAACAATTATTTTTTATGTAATATTTATATTAGTGTCAATTAAATATTAAATTATAACTTACCTTTCTGGGGCATTTCGTCTGCTTTGGCTTCACTTTCAGTTCGTTCGAGGTGAAGGGAATCAATTGCAGCTCTTCCCATGGGATTCCTCCTTCTGATATTCCGCCGAAGGCGCCTGCCGGCGACGCTTCCAAGATGATTTCATTCGTTGCAGCTGCAGCCATTGCTGGAAGTATCCCTGATGCGACTGGGGTTAGTGTTGGAGCATTCGTAGATATTGGGGCCTCGGAACTAGCAGGGGAATTTGTTGGAGCCCCGAAACCGACAGTGGAATTTGTTGGAGCCCCGGAACCGGCGGTGGTAGATGCTAAAGCCGCAGATGAAACTGTGGTAGTTGCTGGGATCTCCAAAACAGCTTTGGGAAATTTTGGTGTTCCGGAAGCGGCATTGGGAGGTGTTGGTGCCCCGTAAACGGCATTGGGAGGTGTTGACTCTGCGATAACAGCACTGACAGATTCTGAAGAGTAAATCAATTCATGTATGAATGCCTCGTCTTCTGGGGTAAACTCATGCTTATAATTCAGATCCATTTCCAAGATGTTTTGCTGCAGAATAGACGTCTGTGTATATTATACTTGCCGTCCTGGATGCAAATAAAGTAAAAATTATTACCCTTTTTAATAATTAGCTAATAAATTCATAATTATTATTAATTTTATAATTCTAATTTTCAATACATACCTGGGCTGTCAACGTTTCTGGAAAGTCTCCGATCTCGTAATCCTGCGTTCCAGTTCTTAGGTATGCCAAAGAAGCAATTTTCCCTTTGTCGCAGCGTCAGGGTCCTTAACTGAAAATTGGAAAAACACAACTCCGTAAAATATTTACTAGATATTTACTTGCAGTTAATGACCATAATAAAACTTTTTGAAAATATTAACGATTATTTATGACTTACAAAAAATAGAACTTTTCACTTACTGGTGCAGTGGAGTAGCGTTTAGTCGTGAAAAACTTAGAATCTTCTACGGTCTCTGCTTCGAAATCAAATATCTACGGAATGCTTGAGGTAACTAATGCTCTTAAGAAATCGGTGTTCTCGGGCCAAAAGTTGTAAGACAAATGACAAAAATTTAAGATGAAACTATTACTAGACTAAATGCTCAAAAAAATATGAGTTCGGTGCCAATTAGCGACATTTCATCAACCACTGACGTTGGAGTAACAAAGGAATAGAATTGAGACATGAAAATGTTTACGTTGAGCAGTTCCTGGCACATCCTTCGTCTTTACCCTCGAAATCTCCCTACATAGCGGGTAGCACAAGCACATCCCCTAACAAAGTCACTAATAATAACTATACTGCCATTTTTCAATCGCATTATTCGGAATGTACTAAATAAGTAAGCTGCAATTTTGAAAAAGTATGCGCTAGACAAAAGTGCAATTCTTAAAGCATTAAATCTGAAGACTGTATGAAGTATATGACATCTAATGTATTAAGATTAAAGTTTTGAATTTTTACTAAAATTTTGCTATCATTCAACAATATTTCACCACTCACTGGCGTTTGAAAGACCAATAGGAAAATACATACGGCATGCTAATTTAGGGAGAGCAACCTCTCTTCGTTTGAAAATTATCTGGTCCTTCAGCTCCATTAATAAAATCACGAAATACTATTTCCATTTTCAAACATAATTACTACGTCCATAAAAGCATACACAAGGCAAAAAATAATTAATTACAATAAATTACTAACGATCATATTATAATTAATATATAATATAGGATTAAAGTGATTGATACTATTAAGATATATTATTAGAATGTATTTGTTTTGCCCCGTAGTAATTATGAAACTATAATTTTTTCGGAGACTGATTAAGCATTGTTAAATATTTCAAAAGGTGACCATTAGGCAGGTATCTGTAAAAGTGCTTAACAAATTTCATCGCAGATGTATAAAATTCCCTCATTTATTAACTAATACTGAACGGATAAAATGTAGATCGACGAATGTATGAAAATAATTAGTTACAATATTTTTTAGATCGTCCTTTTATTGACGTGAATTTCATCGCCTATATAAAAAGAAGAGAAATAGCATTCGAAAGAATATTCAATAGAATAAAACTCATCTCACAGATATGTCTTCGCGTCTAACAAATATTCAGCTTTCAAATGAATGTATCGTTTCTTGTTTTTTTCTTCAATGTTCTCTATTACATAATTTTCGTAAGGACACACCAAAACTTCCTGTTCCTGATCCTTGTAGTAACTGTGGTCATCTAAGCAAGTGTACATATGCTCCGCTTGAATGTTTTCCAAGACGAAGAGAACATCCCCTCCAAAGAAATCCGCAATATCACTTCTGCGAGATGTGGACACGAAATGCTGAAAAACGACCGTGTTCCCAACTTTGGCATTGTCAATTTTCCCAGAAACACCGCGATATAGTTTCTGTCCCGTGGGAATGGCTTTTGGTTTTCCTGACACATTAGACGTGGCCAAGAGCAAAAGCTTGAAAAAGCTTTTGTATGGATAGGAATTGAAATCTTTTGCAGTTTTCAAGTTTCTCGTTGCGGCATTGAATTCAAAATAAAATTTCGGGGACTCCAGCGTATAAGCAATCAATGCGATGTGATATTCGGCCGGGTGCTTACTTTTGTAAATGCTGGAAAATGATGCATTGTTTCTTTGGTTATAAATGTTGGTTGCTTCATTCCAAGCCGCTTTGTATGTTGTCTTTTCGGAAAACTCCTTCTCCTGAAGAGCTTTCAGTTCGGTCAGAGCATCAGGAGTGTTTCTTCGTAAATATTCCAGAACTTCAACCTTTTGTTTTGTGTGTCCCAATATTATAGTTGGGTTATCTTCACAAAAACGGTCAATGTTTCTATGGATGAATATTTTTAAAAATGTAAATGTGCAAAAATTTCCCTACTTTACTTTAATTTAATTGTAATTTCATGAACTACCTAATAGGTTATATAATATAATGTAGTCACCTGGTTGCCATTTTGGATTGGGACGACTCAAATTAATGTTGAATGTAGTGGACAATACAATGGTTTAAATGTGATATTAATATTCTATGACCATTTCGTTCGCTATTTATATTGAAGCATTTTGTTGAAAGATCCTGTTCACCAATATTTAATCAATTTGCGTATTTACATGAATGTCCTGATATAAGTGATATAGTATCTCTTACTATATAAATCGTTTATTTCAGCGTCAATGCATTAACAAGAGGATATGACTCACACTATAGAATAAATAAGAAGATTACATTTATTTTATGACTAATACTAATACATAGGAATTAATAAGTTATTGACACTAATAGGGATAGTTTAAATCTAATATTGCCCCACAATCATGAAAAAACACTGTTTTTTCCCAAACTATTCTTCACTATGGTTAAATATATTCAAAAATGATCATTAATTAGGGAAATATTTTTTGAAGATCATAAGCTCTATAAAATTATTTTTCATTTATTGATTAAAACATTCATTGATATTATTATAATATAATTTTCAATAAGCGAGCATAACGGTACGTACAGAATAAGACTGTTGTTAAAACTAGGTATACCTAGGGTAGAATGTTATATTATTAGCAAGAGATATTTTCAATGTTTATTGCTCAAAATTGACTGTATAGTCAACTCTTGGTAAGTAAGAGCTGATTATATAATTATATGTATTTGTAATGAAATGTATTGTGAGCTTAACATCCATGAGTGTGAGAGTAAAAAATAATTTTGTGATTAGATAAAAGTATAAATTGTATGCGAAGCCATTTATTTATTCAACTTTTTTTTGCTATCATACATATTGTAGTACCTATTCTATTATTAAATATTGCGTACTGTAGTATTATGCTATGTTGTTCCGTAATATCCCTCTAGAAAGTGCAAGAAATACAACACAAGTTTAACAGAAACTACAGTCTACAACTCCTGTGAATGCGGAGTTGAACCCTACGATTAATTCTGAATTCGTCATTTGAACAACGTTGTTGCGCTGTGAGACAACACCAGTATACACCAAATCACACAAAATATGGTTTTGTCTGCAATATTGGGTACTTCATGTAAAGTATAGGTATATCCTATGTATATCTACTTGCCAGATCTCATTCCCTGAAAATTAATGATTCATCACACATTTTTTGTGGCAATTTTGTCGGGAGTCATCCGGCTGACCAAGTGGGAAACTATAAACGTATAATATTATTAATAATTACAATAAACTACTTTTATTTCAATTATATTTGTAATTAAACTAGAGGTACAGTTATAAGTATACTAGATATACTACTATATATACTAACTGCACTAAATATATTCTCTGTTTCCATTCTCCAATCTCCATTGAGGCTTCTAGAAAGCAAATCCGTGCTAAATCATAGATGGTATAAAATATTTAATTGATTATGGAATTTTGTTTTTCACAGAGTACTGTACAAATACAAGATTGGGAAATGAGCACTAAGATTCGTTTTCAAGGTTCAAACTTGCACAAAATGTTCTCTACAAAGCGGTCTTCACAAGCAACAGACGTGGATTGGGAACGGCGGAAAAAATATATTGAAGAGTGCATAAGCTCTTCTGGAAAGGCCCCTACAACTATCAAGTTAGATGATCTGCTAAAAAATTCTGATGCCTTTAAAATCAAATTCCCAATCAGTACCGTAAAAAGTAAAGAACTTTCAGAACACTACGATCACGTGGCAAGTATAAACAGAGAGACTTTTGAAAGTCGCCTTGAAACCAATGCAAATCTGTCATACCCAATAATGCACGAAAAAGTGATTTCCTTAATCATCGCATTTTTGGAGCACAAGAAAATTTACGGGACTGCCGTTGAAAAAGAGCTTTACAAAAATATGGGAGTAGTGGAATTCGTAACTCGACTTTTCATGAAACGAGCTGTACAGTTTGTTGGATCTTCGGACTATTATCAGTTAATAACCGGAGAAGAAGGATCTGGAGGCTGGGAGACTGTAGGAACAGCCAAAGAGAAACCCCCGCTGATATTGAAAAACTGTTTGAGTTATGACGAAATGAAAATATCTTCTTTGATGGCGGCTTCTTGTCCTAGTTTCTTCATAAACTCTGGAAGTCGTTGCAACAACGGTATTGTCACTAGTAAAGACAGTCATCAACATTGGGGAATTGTTATTGGCGTGGTCGGTTCCCGTTTTGAAAATAAAAACTTCATGGAATGGCAAGATATGATATTGACTATGGAACAAAATACAAAAGAAAACGGCTACGGAGATATTTCTCCGGAAGATTTTAAAAATAAAGGAATGTACTCAAACAGAGCTGACCTAATGAGAATATGGGCTAATTTTTACGACAGGGATTTTTTTCCTGTTTGGGAAGATGCAACGAAGGAAACCAATAATAATATTCTGCGAATTAACCGTGGAACATTCCTAGATCAAGAAATTTATCAAAAACGATGTAAACTTGTTGCAGAAACCTTACTGCTGGAAGCGGATGAGAGAGGGGAAGACAATCAACAAGACGTTTTTCTTCACGTTGTTGGATTTGGTCTCGGGGTCTGGCAAATATCTCCTCAACAAGAAAAGACATTTCTTAAAGGGTTTGCAGAAGCGATTCTCTCTTTGAAACTGACTCGAGTCACAGATATTTACTTTAGTTGGTTCAACGAAGATTCGTGCGATGGAATTAAAGACGGAGAAACAATTGGCGTGGGTGGAAGTGTTAAGATTCATTTCGGAAAGAGGGATCCACACGATACATTGACCAGAGATCACCAAAATAAACTTTTGGTAGTTACCTACGCGTGGGACGGAAACTCACTCCCTGGAAACGAATTTTGGGGAGGAGCCCTCTCCGCCTCTGGAGGTAATTCTACTTTTAAGCATTTTTAAATTCTAAGGATAATTGCTAGTTAGATTTTAAGGTTGGCGGGTAGGGAGGGGCTCGTCGTTACTAACGGTCCCTATCATTTTTAGTTTCTTTTGTTTGCAAATCTCTATCTCGTCCTAGAATACTGTAGCTAGAAATACAAAGTCAATTTGAAAAAGACAGGTAGAAACCTCCTTTACATTAATACTAGTCATATTTGCCCTTTTCATTTCTGTGCTCGAGATATAACCGTTTTAAAATTAGAATTGCAATATCTCGAATCCAGGAATGAAAAATGCAAATATGGCTAGTATCAATATCAAATGTAAAGTCGATTTCTACCTTTTTTCTAAAATATTTGATTCACTAAGTAAGAAATTTTCGCATTTCGGGTTATTTTGTGAGTGTTTTTGGCTTCAATGTCAATGTGTTTGTCTGTGACAACAAAACAACAGCAGTGGGAGTATCTGGAATATCGAGAGACATTTATTAAATATCAATGGATATTTTCCTGAATGGGTTGGCAACAAAATTTGACATTTGAATAACATATTGCTTGTGCGTGTATGTAAACGTATCATAGTCATAGTGAATATATAGGTATATGTATATAGTATACTGAGACTACTGAGAGCGTATATCTATGAACACAGTCGCAGTCACTCGATTATCATGGCAGAAATTACATTTTGTTTTTTTTTATTTTATTTAATTAAAAGATCCAGCTCAAGCCAGCTCTAGTCAAATTGCAGAGCTACAGAATCCGCACATAAATCCTATGATCGCAGGAGATCACGTCAAAATTGCTTCGCCAACTTTAGGAAGACTTCTCTCATTGTCTGAATACATTAAAGATGTTTTACAACAACAGAATACTCAAGAAAGTACTAGTGATTCCATGAAAGTGAAGCCATTGGGTTGTAAAATCTAATCCAAATAAATCATTAACACTATTGTTGTCAACCCCCAGATATGCCAATTTGCATTTTGTCTGTCGACACAATTTTTTCATAGTGACGCTTAAAATCCATCATAATTTATTTATAGTAGGGAATAAGTTGGGTTAACTTGGTTTGTTTGGTTGGGTTAGAGGCTATAGGTTAACTCCATTAGTGTAATATATAATAAACCATAGTAAACGGATATAATAAAGTAGTGGAAATTCCCCAATAGGGGAGATAGGACAAAAACTGAGATTTTTGGGTTTTTTGGGATTTTTTGAGATTTTTGGGATATTTTGAGATTTTTGGGATTTTTTGAGATTTTTGAGAATTTTGGGATTTTTTGAGGTTTTTGGGAAACTCGATAGGCGGCGATAGGCGCTAACTGCCTAGGCGCTAGGCGCTAACTACTCTCTCATCGAATATGATGTATGATTGATTAAATGCATTTTGTAGGCTCCGTTTTCATCCCATTATTCCAAACCGGGTAATCCGATTTATCTCATCTTCGACCACATCCTTACATTTTACCTCTAAAACACCCTCAAAAAGTTTGAAGGAATTATCTCTTTTCGTTTTTGAGTTATAGTGCTCGCAGACGGATAGACGGACAGACTCGGCATCCTTATAAAGTAGTGATTCCACTACTTAATAAATTATCTTGTTGACAAAAATGGCTACCGAATTCGTTCTTTCTATAATATTACCTTTACACCAGCTCAATTAATAAATTATTATTAATAATATGAAACATGGTGCATTTAACAAAGGCTCCCCCAGGGCGAGTTAAAACGATTATATAATATACGATGTTGGAATAATTTACCATTTCATCTAAAACTCTGCTTTTTAAAAACAACTGTCTAAGTTCATTATAGATGCAAATAAAAATGAATATCTACTGACATTTAATAATACGAATATTTAATATAATCTCTAGGTGTAAATGGGAGTTACTCCTCTAACCTGCAACTAAAACATCTAAAATTCAAAATTCCGTAAAAACACATATCTACTTCTTTATATATGTTAAGTTTATATACGATTAGATGCGACTCGAAATGTTTATTGGAGAAAAGTGATGGAGTGTCTAATTAACGTACCTATAACTGTAATTATAAGTAGTTTGCTTTTTCGCTACCTACAAAAGGAGAACAGTATTCTTGTAATACTGATTAGTAATTCGGCACTTGAATAAATTTGAACCTGAACCTATACAGCGTAAATACGTAATCTTTTTTCCTACTATGGTTATCTACATGAAAAATTGCATCAAGTACATTCTCATGTAAAGAGTTCACGACAAAGTATATTAGCATATGCATATAAATCTGGTGAAGTCAAGTAGAGCAAATCAATCACTTTACTGATTATCTTTGATAATTCAAGTAAAGGATGTGCCATTTTAGCATTTATTATCATTATATTGTCAGCCTGCATACGATAATTCTCAGGACAGTGTATGATGTGATGCGGAAGTGTGATGTGTAGGTGATGAGATGTGTAAGAGAATGAGCACAAAGAATGAAGCAATAAAGCACAGGGCACTAAATGGATTTTAGTTTGCTAATTAAGAGTGCTACTATTTATTTTATCAAAAACAAGGCGAAATTAGGAAAAGATTGAGTCGGCTTTCTTGAGTTGTGTAAGGCGCGGAGCCTGAAAGTTGACCTTTTTGGAGGGTAGTTGTGTAGGCACGGAGCCCAAAACTCGACTGAAGAATAGTTATCATTATTGGTGACATTGGCAGGTAAAATCCATCGTGTACAAATAGACATAATAGTATTATTATAGATAGTACATGAGTATAGACATGCATAGGGAATGTAGGGACTGGACAAAGCTAGAAGCCAAGATCAGGGAAACGAGCTGCTCCGGGTTGACCAGTGTCAAGATGTGGACGTGTTGATGGAGAGCAAAGCGGGCGAGAACAAGCCAACGGCAGAGGACAGATAAGTCTCTGCCTCAACAATATTATGGAATAACGAGCTCTGCTCTCATGCTCTTACGTCT
>JAAAYG020020017.1:0-19023 GCA_009936455.2 Tomocerus minor
GACTTTTTTGACTCCTTATACTGTTACTAATAATTAATAAAACCATGACGAAGTCATGGGGGTTGCGGAGCCCTAGTAAAGCTAATACCTTTTGCTTTGCTAGCTAATAATGATTGTGTGTCGGTCGGGAATAATCTGTTTGTGTGTGCTGTGGTGGATATGATAGCTAGGCTGTATGTATATCCTTCTGTATTTCAGCTACGTACCTGTGTGAATGTAAATGCAAGTGCATTATCTTTGCCCGAAGTTAAGTGAGAGACTGCTTTTACCACTCGGCAATCGGCTACTGCTCTATACATCTATTAACTGTAGATCAGTTTACTTTACACACACATATACATTCACATGATATACAGCAAATACGGCAATACGTCCCCATAATATACTCCCAAAGCTAAAGCAAACGGACTGTGTGATGTGTGTATAGTAGACATACCTACATGTACTAAGTGCAAGTAAATCTAAGTGTACGTACGTACGTATAGTATGTGTGTGTAGGCACTGGCTGGCATTTGAAGCTTCTTTTTATGAATACAGTTAGAGTTTAGAGTGGCTTTTGTAATAAGAGTGTATGTGTGTCTGTATTTGCATTCGTAGCTATTAGCTCGTCTTCCTTGGGGTGGTGAGAACCGTTTGTTTCTCAACGCACCTTTTGTGGAGGTATGCAAGTGTAATTATTGTCGTCGATTTATTTGTCCCATCCTCCCAAGTAGTTTATCCGGCTAAAATCGAGAATGAGGCTGTAAAGCTAATCCTTTTATCTCATACACCTTCTCCGTGTTCACAAATGCAAGTATAACTTTAGTGTGTCAAAATTAAAATGTAAACGAAACCTGACTTATTTAGATTTTGTAAACTATGGTTTGGGTGTATGAAAGTAAACTTCTTCATTTTTAGTTATATGAGACCATTAATGACTACTTATGCAATTTTGTAAAACCATGAAAAATGATACAATAGATAACTACTAAAAATGATTGCTGAGGAAAAGTACGTATATAAAATAAATATAAAAGTAGCTAACTTTTCCTACATCTTTAATTTCTATTGTTGGCTGAAATGAGAGTTGCTAGAAAAGTTTGTCATGAATGTTGGAAATTAAGAGAAATTTTGGCCATTATATATTTCGACTTTACAAACAAATTTAGAAATTCATCCTTATGGTCTGTTAAGTTATTTGTACCGGGGAGAAAGTTGCTTTCCCATACAACGCAGTAGCACGCTCCACAACTTTCACTCGAGAGAAAGACACTTTCTCCGAAGTTAACAGCCTTTCTAATCTGTACCTATTAGTAGTGTTGTGGTGCCAGTGTTATGTGTATGTTGTGTTTAGCGAATCATCATTATGAGTCATGACAAGACTGACTATGATGTTATGAGTAATGTGAAATACGAATAAGGTTCATTATGCATTACGTCAAATGTAGGTCGAGATTTGTAAATAAACCATTTATATTTATTAAATTCTTCAACAGCTCATTAAACAAAATTCAACAAACGAGATATATCATATATTTACTAACAATTAACTTATAAGTATTTATATTATAGGTAGTCATTGTCACTTCCATTAAAATATGTATGATTCATAAATTCATCTTAAAGACATGAATCTTAACTTGCATTATTAGCTATTATAAGCATTCCAAGAATTGAGATTATAGTTTTAGTCATCGCAATAAATGGGACTGACTAAGACTGCATAAGAAGCACTGAAGTTTTGAATTGCTTTGACAGCTAGACAGAACAAGACATTTAAAAAATACAATAAAAAAAGAATTAGAATGGTAACTGTTTTGTAGTTCTGCTGATTAGAAACGTCGGTTCTAAAAAGACAATAGTGGCAATTAATTGCATGACGGTAGAAACTATTTGATATTTTTGCCTCGAATTCCAAAACTGAAGACATTCAAAATAGTTAACAAGAAAATAAGGACTTAGCCATAGCCCCTGCATATTTTACATAAAGGTCACAGAAAAAATGCTGCCAACTATACCAGACTAGATAAAAGACAAGAAAAGAGGATATTCGGGATCATCGATGGTCAAGAAAGCTTTGATCCTTCGCACACAAAAAATTACTACATTCTTCGTAGTCTGCAAAATTATATTGCATTGTATAATTTCTATTATATAAATTATAGCTCTAGGTATGCTATTTTTTATTAATTACTAAGAGGCGAGCAGAATTAATAATAATATTTGCTGCAGAAGATAAGGATGACAAGATCTAAAGCTGAAGTTACTGTATCGCAATATAAGACTTGCCTGATGTGTTCAACATCAATTGTTGATTGGCAATGACTGTCACGCAAATATTAATGCGGTCTCGACAGTTCTTTCACAAGAAGTCGCTTCTTGGACGGCTGCTGCCCATTAACAATATCCGCTCCTTCCGTATTTTTTGTGCGTGTGATAAGCAAATCTTTGATGTGTTGCACAATAAGAGAGATAGCAACTATAAGAAATACAATGAAGTACCCACAGTTAATAAGAACTGTTGCAACGGACAATAGTGTGCCCGCATATACTGTGAAATGGATAGCAGAGAATAGAGAGAGTGGAAATATGGGTTATATAAGCATTTTTGTGCAATGCATGGAAGTTCTTAAGCATTAAAAAATAAAATAAGTTCTGAATTCTGTTTGATCATTATTTGAGATTCATAACGAAGAGCTTAGATGCGAGTGGGACTTGTAGAATGACCATTCTGCGCGGAAATCATGACGGGGTTTTTTAAGAAATCTCTGATCTTCTGCGCGACAAGTACAATTGCAACTAGCAACAAAAATAAAATCATAGCATACTTTAACTATTTCTATTCCTTGCTATCCAATTGTATTAATATTATCGGTAAAACCACAGAAAAACATTTCATTTGTACTTTGTAATGCATACAATTAAATTGGAAAATAAATTGCATGTACAGCTTTTTAAGCGAATTAATGTCGGGCACAATCAATTATACTTATTTCAAAACTCCAAGTTTATCAAAATAATGTACCCGCAATTAATGATAACTTCGTTGCTGTAATATGCTATTTATTCAACAAAAAAAATAAATTTTAAACCAAAATAATAAGAACTGAATTGGCATTTGAAAAACCAGTTTAAATAAAATGTTGATGCTAGGAGGTAACATCGTAATTTGTGGTGACAAAAACTGGCAATTATCCCCACAATATTATTTATAAACGCTGGGTTGGAATCACAGTTAAAACCAATAACACCTGATTAACAATATGACAATTACTAAATGGGTGATATTATATTACATACCTGTATTGTCAGCACCTCTGGGTATGATTACATCAGCAAATTTCTTTGTCTGAAATCCCAATATTAATCATTAATAATTTTAATAATGGTTTATAAGACTAATGAATAAGTCATATATTATATTATATTACATATATTAGTTCCAAACTGTTAATACTAGTACTGTGTCCCAAGCGGCAATTATCTGATTGATAACAGTAAATAAATCTATCTACTACCAAGAAGGGGGACACTACGTTTTCCACGAAATCATACTCATACACAACAGTTAATAAAGCAATACGACAATACCATACCGGTAAGCAGAATTCTTCAAAAGCTGGCTTTACGAATTTCATATACTGAGTCAGCACAGTATCTAAATCTCTTCCTCTCTCTTGGACATCCCTTACAACTGTAGTAACATTAAGTATTACATCAGGTTAAAACCGATTGTCATATATATACAATAAATAAAGAGTGTGAAACCCAAAAGAGTGCATATACCTCGTCGAGCCAGGCGGGTATCTGGATCGGTGTCGACAAATAGCTTCATGTGGAAAAGATCACGAACTTGAGGGTAGTAAAATCCTAGAATTCCCTCAAAAAGAACAACATCAGCTGGGTAAATAGTTACATATTCTCCTTCACGACGAGAGTTGGTAACATAATCATAGACAGGAACTTCAGTTTTACGGCCTTCCAGAATGTACTGCAAGGTTTGAACCATAAGATCCCAATCCAAGGCATCTAAGCAGGGATTTAAAATTATTGCACATTTACAGAAACTAAAAATGTACATTTTATGCATAGATCCATAACATTTTGGGAAGGATAAAAGTTGCAAATCCTGATGTGAACTTTGAATTTCCTTTACAGTTTGACAAAAAATCTTTGCTTACAGAATTATTTACATGTGGTTCATTTATAAATATATTGTCAATAGAATTAAAAAGCGTACTTGGGTGATCAAAATCGAATTGCCCTTTGGACGCCTTTTTGGAATCGGCACTCGACAACTGCTTGTAAAACGAATCCTGTGCAATGCAAACTACTTTACGTTGACTGTCAGAGACGTCAGCTTGACCAAGTTGCTCCATGATTTTTTGGCAGACAGTGGACTTTCCGGACGCTATTAAAAATAGATTTTCAGACAAAAAATTAATAGTCAGCCAATATTCTCCATACATTAATACACTAATATAGTACATTAGGGACTTTAATATCTAAGTCATTACCTGTGCCACCAGCAACTCCGATCAGAAATGGTGACTTTATGGAGGCCAGGTCTAATGCTTGCATTGTTCCGGTCATTTTGAAATAATGAAAACTACTTTTTAGAGCTTTATTGGTATCAATAATTCCTCTAGCAAGCAATTTCGTGTGACGGGTTAAAAATAGGATCCCAATGATTACTCAAATCGAAGCTTTCTCTGAGCTTCAGTCAGTTCAGCTCAGTCTGTCTCATCTGTAATTCACAAAAAAAAACAAGAATTCCGGATTTGCGAACAACCAAATTCAATCTACGTATCCTTGATATTAAAGACAGCTAGACAACCGGTCAGTGAGCTAGATATGTACTGCCTTAATCCCAATCGCAGAGGGAAATAAAATAAATTATTGACAGATTAGTTGTATTTAAGTTTTCTGTGCTGCCTGTGGTGTCATCTTTAAAAAATAATCAAACAAAACTGTTAAATATCTGTACTGACTACTGATTGATAGTTACTTACGAATGACTACCTAAATAAAAAGATACTATTGCGTGTTCCAATTTCTGGGTGTGGAAATGACAAAAGTGGCGAATCAATGAAATTAATCAGTGCAGGATCAGTACTCATCAGTGCTTACTCCTTCGAGTTTCAAAACAAAACATGCAGCCAGTTTGTGTTGAGAATAAGCTGTAACCCAAATTGTATTTCCCGCACTAAAGGATTAACTTGAGCTGGGTGTATAGTTTTTCACGGTTGTTCTCACCGTTGAGATTGTCGAATCCTCTCATTGGTTCCTCCAGTCGCAGTGGCCACAAACACCGCCAAATTTATAGATTCCAGCAAACAGGACTAAACAAGAGCATACAAAAGTACCTTTTTTGCCCTAATTCGTTTGTCGTTTACTTTACATTACATTACATATAGAAGAGAAGGACAAGTTTCATCCTATCTTACGGCAGTACAGTACAATACGCAATACTATCACAGCAGTATCCACTTTTGAAGATTTGAATAAAATTTCCATGAATATTTTTACTTTTAGCCACTTTGCGCTTTGCTGTTTGTCAGTGACTCAACTGACTCATTCTCAGACACACACACACAACACCTTCTATTGTAATTGTCATTCCGTTAATATCTGTGGCAATACAGTACAAAGTCAAGTTATATAGTTTGGTGGACAGCTAACACAATTTGAATCCAAACGTAGGCCGTTACATTTTATTTCTAATAATAATGATTTAATGAATATCATTTACGCATTTTTTTTATTTCAGGTTTTTCCTTGGTCTAAAATGTCAAGCATTCGTTCTCCTGAAAACCTTGATGTGTGTATGCATCAACCGTGCATAGATGATTTTGTTCTTCTTAAGCCTATAAGTAGAGGATCTTTCGGGTAAGACATAAGGGACTGTCAGTAGGGTATTGTTAAAGAAAATTGCTTATCTTTTTCTTCAGTTTCATATTTAAATGCCAAGGATTTTTAACTATTTCAATTTTCATATGAACCACACGAACATCGTGTAAGTAATCGGTACCATTGATTTTTTTATGTACGTTATTAACTTTTATAGGAAAGTCTTCCTTGGCTATCGAAAAGGAAAACCTGATAATCTTTATGCTATTAAAGTCATGAAAAAGGAAGACTTAATGCGAAAAAATATGGCGGAAACTGTCCTTAAAGAAAGAACTGCATTCTGTGTGGCATCTTCTGAGTGAGTTTTTTGTTTCAAGGCAATTAAGAAATATAAAGCATCCCAATGCCAACTTGCCAACCGGTATACGTAATATATGTTTATACATTTGCTATAATCTTTTTACTAGGTCACTCTGTGTAAAGCTGTTTTATTCTCTTCAGACTAAAAATAATGTGTACCTTATTGTAAGTTTGCTTTAATTTATTTTAGAAAATTGAACGCGTATTTTGTAGTATTTTGAGTCAAAGTGTTTATAATTATTATATAATTTTTCAGATGGAGTGGTGCATAGGTGGAGATTTGAAAAGTCTACTTTCTCAGATGGTCTATTTCCCATTGAAAATGGCTTCCTTTTATGTCGCTCAGATTGCATTAGCTATTGATTTTCTCCATCGAAATGGCATAGTACATAGAGATATTAAACCGGATAATTTGCTCCTGGATCGAAATGGACATATTAAATTGACTGATTTTGGCCTAAGTCGCGTGGACATGACTCAAGGTACTTATTTTGACTTTTGTTTAAAAATAAATGATTCATCTAACTCTTGTAGTGCTGAATGCATAATGTTCCTAAACATCCACTCGTCGATTTAGAGTTGAAGCCTTCCCAGTTAATCAATTTTACACCTGGACAACTTGCTTCATTAAAAACAAAGTTTTCTTTTGTAAGTCAATACATTATTCACTATAATAAATAAATATTTAAATCACGGTTCGTTTTAAAGTTATGTACATATCGATCGATTCATAGTATTCTTACAGTCCTAAAGTCGAAACAACAACTGAACAGAATACATCCGTTTCATCAGTTATAAATATCGATGTAAATCGCGATCATGGAACGTCAACTCCCCTTTGTTCTTTTAATGATGCCAACAATAGCAATATTTCGTCTTTCAACAGAAAAATAAGAAAGCCTTTGCGCCGATTAAGTTTACCTCTACTAGACAAAGGTCTGGTTAAAGCATCTAACATATCTCCTCAAAGTTCGAAGTAAGCAATTATTTTTCATAATTAGTATTTAGTTTGATTTTGTGTACATTTTCAGGATTAAAAATGTTTATTGACTTTAATTATAATGTATACTTTCAGTGCTCACATGAATGAATGGTCCGTAATTGAATCTCCAGTACCGAAAGAAAAAAGAATTCGCCTATCCGAATACGGTTCCTCGTACATTAACATAACATATGCCGATAGCGAGAGCCCTCATTCCAAGCCAGAAACAAAGCGAAGTCCCTCCGATAATGAGCAATATGGATTCAATAAGTACAAAGAGTTTCACCACAGTTCCCCTTTACCCAATGAATTACACAACGGTTCTCACAACATGTCCTCCCACCAGCCCTTTGATTTTCATTTAAGTACCAATTTAGGCACACCAAGCTCTAGTGTGGCAGAAAGTTCCAAATCAAGTGCTACGGATCTGCCTATTAAGTCAAATGGATTTGCTATCTCAGGAATATCTCCTATTGTAGAAATCAGACACCTGGATTCTCAGATAACTTACAGTCCTGAATTTGCCCGGAAAGACGCACCCAAATTATCCGTTTCCTCTGGTCGCTCTCATATCATGTCCCCTATGAAAAGACATCAGATTGGACGTTCATCCAACCACATTGAAAAATGTGAAGCAGTTAATGAGTCGAGCACGAATTGGTGTATTCCACGAAGCAAGAGAAAACGATGGGGTGATATAACCCCTAATGCAGGAACTTCTACTGGTTTGTCGGTCAACTTGAATCTCATGAATATCAAAACGGGTAGTTTGGACTCTGCTACTTCTCTTGATCACGCACAGAACAGATCTTTGTGTGTAGAGTCTTCTGATAAAAGAATTCTAGGCACTCCGGATTACCTGGCTCCTGAACTCATACTACAAACTGGTCATGGTATTGCAATTATTTTTTATTTAAAACAGTTAACCCATATTGTACTTTAAGTCATATTAATTTGGTACAATTATTTGCAGGTCCTGCAGTAGACTGGTGGTCTCTTGGTGTATGCTTTTACGAATTTTTAATTGGAATATTGCCTTTCAACGATGCAACTCCTGAAAAGATATTTTCTCACATTGTTAATCGGACATTGGAGTTTCCTGATGATTTGCATCAGCCGTCTCAGCGCTGTATTGAGTCTTTGCTTGAACTGGATCCACAGAAGAGGGCTAATTTGAGTAAGCTAAAAAGCGAAGAGTTCAAAGGGGTTTTCCTTGGTATAGACTGGGATAATATCACGAAAAGAGAAGCTCCATTCGTGCCTAAACCTGACTCACCTGGTGACACCAAATATTATGCAGGTAGACTCATATTTCTTTTCACATTTGAAATTATCTAATTATACCAATTTTCTAATTATTTTTCGTTGAATTTATTTTACTGTGTTCTTATGAACAACTTCGTTTTTGAAGCAGTCAATAAAATAAATAACCAAATGTACTTACAATAATACATTTGTAGTTGTTCATAAGGTTGTAACGTTGTAAGTTATTAAAATGTTCCATTTTTTTTAAATTGTAGCTCGTAACGCTGAAATGAACATTAATGTCTCCGACATTTCAACCCCCTAGAGCTCATTGCTGCAAAAGTTTACCATTGTAAATATTTTAAATTCTAAGTTATCGTGAAATCGTGAATTTTTTTACCATTTTTACTTAGTTTATTTAACGCTATGATATAATGACTAAACTAAACTGTTGTACATAACCATATTTTGTTAAATTGCTACTGGATAGCTGTTTGGTACCATGATTAATAATACAAGTAGATCTACTTTCGCTGCCGTGATTATTGTCAAAACAGAATATAATAATTAATATGTTCTATTAGCTAGACTGGACATGAATTAACCGTTTAAGAAAACGAAACCGTACTGAGGTGTTATTTACCAATTTTGTGAAATTATGCTAGTATCAAGGCTTTTGATTAAATCTAATTTTAAGCACTCGTATCGAAATATAATATAATAATAGTGAGTAATGTGTGTAGTTTAAGTTGTGTATTATTTATTGTGTGTGAGTATGATGATAGGCTATTTAGGCCTTAAACTCAAAAATTGACAGAGATATGGGGAAAGTAGTACAAAGATGAAAATATCCAAACTATCGAGGTTAGAACGTGATCTTTTACTGTTTATAATGCTAAATGGGAATCCCATATTACTATATTTAATTTGTGAAGATTGTGACCGTAAAACGTATGTATTATAATTAAGTAGTTTACGTGAGGATGGGTTTGAGGAAAAGGACACAAACACGGTCCTATTGCAAACTCCATCCCATGAAACTTTTAATTGATACTTTTACTGTATATGTAATTGATATTTTTTCCACAATTTAGTGTATTCCTTTAATTTAGAAAATGTATTGTATAACATTTTGCGTATATCGAGTAGCGAATAAAAACTCCGGGAGGTTTCGATGTACGAATAAGCCAATATTTTTTATTTGTTCGTTTTTTTACATACAGTTGTATTATTGATAGGATCATTATGCACATAACTCCGAAGAACTACATCCAATAAAGCATGACCAGTTGTAGTAACATGTAATGATTGTCAACATTTAACTATTTAACGATATAAAATTAGTATTAGCTATAGTCACAATAGTAGTACATAAGTTTTTGCTGCCTATTTAGAAGTGGGTATATAGTTAAAAAGAAGCAATTATTCTACATGACGCTTACAGGAAAATGTATTAGAACTCTAAACTAAGATCTATTCTGTGCATATTATAATTTCAGCTGATAGAAAATTGGAAGATAATACAAAACTTGGTGAAATGCAGTTTAAGCTATAATGTCAGCTTTGAAGAAAAGGATTAAAAAAGGCTCTTAGGATCAAACTTTGTACTATTATTATATGGAAGCGAAAGAAAAAAGGTTAGGAAGTTGGATGTCATGTTACTGTTCCACTGTATTGCTTATATTGTAGAATTATGTACAGAGATATACATGATATTATATAACATTGGCTATAGATACAAGTAAAAAATAAATAAATAGTGCCATAGGTTTTTTGGAGCTAACAAAAATGATAACAGTCAGGGTAAGAGAGTTTATGAGAGAAGTGTAAAGTAAGAGAAAGCCATTAAAGGGTCCCCAGAGTCCAAAGAGTTGGATAGTTCCCAAAAGAAGTCGAAAATGCCCTTAGAATGAGTGCGCAGAGAATCCAGAGTAAGCGCAATTTGAAAAGAAAGTATGAAAAAGAGAGAACGAGTAGGAATTTCATTCAGATTGTTTTTATTATATTATGTCGGCTCTATATATTATATAATATTTATTTCATGATCAATCAACGTGTGCACGTAATACGTAAACGTAATTACAGTAGGTACTAGTTATTAGTTATGTCTACTGGATTTTTTGATAGGATAATGTATGTAATTACAGTTGAACAAACATTGTTTTTTCCCAGACGGAATACTTTTGAAACGTAAACGCAACGCTCTCACAAGGTAAAAGTTTTAAATAATGATTTTGCGTGCGTCAATAACAATCTACTTTCTACTACAATCTTTGTCACTCTTCTGTTTAACTCTAACTGGAATTTCTTTTTTAAGTAGACTTGATTTTCATGTAAAGAGATTTATTTACCTGCACTGCAACTGCAACGGATCAAGTGTAAAAATAATGAAGTTAAATTATATCAAAGCTAGTAGAGAATATAATATGTAAGATTACTCGTCATCACTGATTTGATTTATTATTCGGAAACTATGTAGAAGGTTGATAATATAAGGGATGAGCGAAAACAAAAATGATAGGACAGATCAAGATGTAATTCTATACCTTTTTATAATAATATGTATGTATGTTATCATCATTTACTAAGTATTTCACTCGACATAATAATTTTTTGCAACAGACATGTATGTAGTTGTCAATTTAGTTTTAAATTCGTAAAATAATTGATCTGGAAACAGGTACTTGTGTCCTATAGTATATTTACGTTTAGCATCTCATACCACTAATTGAATTACTGATGAAAAGTTTTAATCCAGAAACATTAATTACCATCTATAAAAAGTAATAACCATATTTAGATTTAATATATTGAATCGATAATCTACTATAAGAATACCTCATTCTTTCCAGAGACAAAGAAATAGCATTTGTTGCTCGTCATATCTATCGTACGCTTAAATCTTACGACTACTACGGCTTTCCTCTCTTTCGTCCTCTCACTAATAATACAATTCACAATTTACAAGTTACAACATAAACTTTGACATATATTCTCTATTAATATTTATTTTGTAATAAGTCTCACTCATTCTTTACTGATTGAGGGAATTTCCTGCATCTGGCTTAACTTCCTATAGTGGTAGTAGTAGTAGTAGTAGCAGTAGGTTACTTTTCAAAACTTTCTCCGTCTCGTCTCTCTCATCAATTCAATATACAACTACTACATATATGTACAAGTCGAA
Organism: Tomocerus minor; assembly: GCA_009936455.2. Lineage (NCBI taxonomy): Eukaryota > Metazoa > Arthropoda > Collembola > Entomobryomorpha > Tomoceridae > Tomocerus > Tomocerus minor. The sequence continues at coordinate 11,601 of JAAAYG020020017.1, forward strand.
TCAGATGCTGGAGAAAGAAGGATCATTCTACATCCCATCTCGATTGTCGTCAATATGCAGCCTTCGGAATAAAGGCAGACGAATATTTTTTTTTTGCAAATCACACGTGGAATGTCGACTGTTTCCCCAGCCCAATGACTTTGAGCCTTACCCGATGTATTCACACAGTTGTACAAGTACACAAAGTACACGTTTCAGGGAAAGCTGGCAGAGAAAAGCAAGATAATAGCGTCACTTCTTAATATACTCATATTTATCTTCCTTACAAGTCACAACTTACGAATGTCCTCATGCATAACTCTAATACAGACAGATAATCATTCTCTCTAATAATACATGTACATTTTATATTTAGTAAAGCTACTGCTATATACATACACTCCTAACCTCATAGTCTCATTAATTGTACGCACGCATATTTATTTGCACGCAATACGCACTCAATAATATACAATAATAATGATAATAATAATATAATAAATGTAAATCGATATCCTATGCGTGTAGTCGCTACCACTCTATTATAGAAACTGTAAACTGAACTAACAATGACAATTTACTAACGATCTACTCTATTAAAAAGTAATATTTTGTCTAGCTGTAGTAGGGATGAAACAATATAGTGATGCCAGTTTAATATTGTAATACAATAAACATAATAATAATAATGATAATAATAATATTTAGTAGTATGTAATATATAATATACTTATAATGTAACCCACAACAAGTCCAACCCCATGGACAGACACAGAAAGTAGTTTAGTGTGATCTTTTGAGTTATATAGCTCCTCAAAATATTCCCCAGTACAGCTACATAGAAAAATAGAATTGTACAGCAGCGGAACTGAGTGTTAGTCAGCTATCGCCAGAGTCTGATACCCATGGAAAATCCCCCCGTTGTTTTAAACCGAAAACTTGAGCTACTAAATAATAACATAACAGTTTTGCTGTCAACTACTCACAGCAGATTGTGTATTATACCAACCAACTACCAATATAATATTCAACCAATACTAATGAAACATTGTGCCTGCCATAAATTAAGAAAGATAACCAACCATCACCATAAGAAAGGAGTTGAAATTGAAAGTGCCAAACAGTTACATCTTAAATGGCCTAAGGAGCTTTGTATAAAATGTAACACGAAGCCCAACACCTCTTATGATCACAGATTTGCGTCTATTCATACTATTCCGATGGATGACAATTTTCCAGCCTCTCATAAAGAGTGACACACTCTTACTGGAATTTTTTTCAAAATACTTCCATCTTCTCAAATATTAAATGAACATAGCCTCAAACTTACTGACAGAATCAAAAGTACATGATAAACATTCGCATGCCAAAAATAGCCACGTATTTCACCTAATTAATTAATAATTTATCCAGCGCTGCTTTAGTGATCATTTCTTTTTCTCTTCTACTTATAAGCGTTACGGGCTACGTCTTCAAAAAGAAAACAATCATTTTCTCTTCGCATGCAGCATTTCCATCAGAAGAGTCTGCGTTGGAGCTCCACCATTCACATGTTTAAAATATAGGTATTCCTCCCCTCGACAAGCCACACCCCGTAAATCCGGCATTATCGTCAACAACTTTGTAAACTTTTCCTAAAAATACAAAAAATACATTTCCTATAGTGAGCCATCCCATTTCTATAAAGCTCTTTTATCCTCTTAAAAAATAAATCATATGTAACACTTACTTGAACTTGAGGGTAGCAATTAATGCAGTAGGTCAGCAAAGATTGTTGTACATGATCGTGCGTGTCCTGCACATGTTTTCGGCTCATCAAACCTTTGACGTCTGAAATGACACCAGCATAACGAAGGACAGTATGTTTTACAATATCAAAATCATCCTACGAACAATCGAATATCCAGTAAATGTAATTCTCTAATAATCTTATACTCACCTGGATTGAGAAGGAGGAGAAATTTAAGACAGATATAGTCCGCAACATCGAACTTGATATCATTAAGTTTGTGGGTTATATCGTTGAAACGGTCCAAAGAAGCCGGTACACCTAAAAGGGCAAGGGCTAATAGGTCAAACTTCTGTCCATTCGGCAGTGGGGCGTCATCTGGTAAGTTATTGTGCATCCGGTGGTGAATATGGTCCAGAACTAGCATATCTGACCAAGAATGTTGCAAGAGCTTCATTTGGTCATCAACCTAAAGACAAAGTTCAAATATTGAATAATCTCTCTCAGTCTCACAATATTATGACATCCACAACCAATTTTTAAAGTGCATGCAACCCTTAAAAAACCATTCATCATTATCCAAATCCACATCGTAATAAATGTTTTAAATAGTTTACACTTATAAAAACTTCAATTATTGGAGTAACACAGCTAGCGATAGAGATAATCATGCGATAACATTTTTTAACTGTCTCTACAGATATAATCATGTACTCTTTTTATTTAGAATGGAAACCTACATTTTACATTCAAACTCAACTCTTTCAAAGTTTTACTTTTTTGCATTGTTATCGCATCAAAAGTTACATAGGTTTACGTAGTCGCAATAAAATGATCACTAAATCATATCATATATAATGTCTTGCTTTTAAACATCATTTGAATAATGGTTTCATTTCCTATCTTTGCTCTAGATTATCGAAAATGAGTTATAATGAACAATGGCCATTTAGCCGGCCCATTTCCTATCAAAGAAAAGAAAAACAGACTCATGCATTAATTATCTGCATTGCATCTAATTTGGCCCTCAGAACAGAGGCTTGAGAAAGAAAACATACAATCTTTCATTTTTATTCTCTTGGGAAAATTGAAAACTTCTTAGCTATCTAAAACATCCCTTCTATACACATATTCACAAATTCAAATGTATTTACTGCACTGCTAATTCATTAGTTAAGGATAAAATAGCTATTAATGGTAGTGAAACAGAAAGTAGGTAATAGGATTTCCGTCAACATTCTCATAAACGCTGTTAAAAATGCATGTCAAACGATAGTCCTTATCTATTTACCTTAAGAATTGAGCATTGACGAGGTATTTTCTTTCTTAAAAACTAGATAATATAACAATGCTTCCCACTAATTACTTGTAATTTAGATGCAGAGTGCCGGCCTATGTATAGGTAGTGGTAATAATAATAATATTATTATTTTCTCAAAGCAAAATGTTTACAGCTCGGCCTATAATATATTTCCAATGAATGAATTCTTAATTGACAACAATAAAGGTTTGTCTAGCTATACGTGTGTAGGATACATTATTATTAAGTTATGAGAAGATCCAAATCCACAACTCACGTAACGCAATTACCTCCAAAACACATTCTGTGTAATATTTTAACCAGACATGACATGACAGAAGGAGACTAGTATATTATAGATGTTTTCAATTAAATAACACAGAGCATAGTCTAAGGTATGTACAGTGAATGCAAATAATTTCACGTTCAGAAAGACAGAGCACGTAAAACGTGTAAACATATGCCTATATCTAAAGTACAAGTACAGACATATTTATATCCTATAATATTATTATAGCATTTATTAGAATGTCATGTCACATTATGGTTATCGCACACATAAAATAAGGCACTACCTAATTACGAACCTACCTAAAAGCCATAACAGAAACAGAGAGACTGTATGCATAGCTAAAAAAAAGTTATAAAACTAAGTAGCTGACTAAAGTCTATTTAATATACTTGTATGTGGAGGAGAGTCATAATATATAGACTAGGCTATGATGGAGTGGAAAAGGGTTTGATTTGAGCGATACCATTCTTAGTCTGAATTACCTTGACACGTTTCATCTTAAATAAAATTGGGTCAATGACATATACAATAACAATAACAAATTACTACGGCGTAAGTGAACCAACGAGATAGGCACAAGGTGAACGCTTGTACAAAATATACTTAACTTACTTTTACTTTCAACAAAACTGCGAGGTGCTATACCCTACGACGACTGAACAAGAAGGAAAACTGGTCTCTCATTCTCTCACTCACTATAATCACAATCACGAGAATTTTCTGACTTGATTTTATCTCACCAACTACATCCATTAATTCTCTATAGACGAAGCTAAATACTTAGTATGCACAGGATTCTAAGAGTCAGTCTCACTTGTACTTGTTAGAACTAAATAAATAGCCATTCGACGACCCTTTTTCCCTTCATGCAAATCATCATTTTGCCTTTTAAATCTCAGCTATAACTACTGTACTTGTTATAGCTGCTCCTTTAGTGCATGCAGCATGTCATATTTGCATTAACGACTAGAATAATTGTGAGAATGAGAACTTCTATCCTTACATCTCCATAGGTCCCCAAAAATATACCATAAGATATGCCTGATTATATAATCATTATACATCACCTTCAAAAAACCAGTAAGCAAATGCATATATATGTAACAATCGCAAGGTGTAATTAATTTAACTGTACTTGTATATATACTGCCTATTATATATAATATATAAATGATAATGCAAAGCTTCTTCTACTACTTCCAATGCTCCACTTTATGCTTCACATACTATTTAAATATAAAAATTATAGCCATCTAAGCTCCCTTTCCTACTATTAAAATCGCACAGGTAAAGCACTTGTATATTTAAAAATCACTTCTATATAATAAGCAGGTTGCTCTATATTTTTAGCTTCATATTCTATTCCAATGCCTTCAGAAATTGTCTATTAAATCATCGTGAGAGCATTATATTTTTGCCAATGACACGATTCGCGATAAAAAAATAGTTTGTAGTTTAGTAGTGCTATGCTATGCAGTTAACTGCACATGCCTTACATTTATTAATGTATGTATACAAGAATATTTTTGGAGTGCACTATTATTGTATGGCATGGAGCGACTTTCATTTTCACTTGACTAGCATTTAGCAGGAGTGTGTAGTTAAAAAGGAGCCGTTTGTGTTTTTGCATTATGTAAGGACAATGTCGTTAATAGCTAAGCGATGAGCGGATATAAATTTACGTAGAAGATATTATGCCATCATTTGCATCACCTTCAGTTGACACATGTATGCTTAATTTGGGATTTGGATAATGTTCCCCGTGTAGAAATTGCAGCTATTTGTACCATAATAAATTCATAGCGGATGTTAGCAGGTAGCTTTTGGCAAATTCCCTTTAAAAATTCATAGAAACCAACCTTTAGGTCCTTGAAGAATATCGAATTTCGGGCCCAATCAACCTGGGCGAATAGGTTTTGATCCAGCACTTTACAAAGGAGCTCGAATAAGTCCACTTCACATTGATTATACGTTTGATTTTGGAGAAGGTTGAAAAGTGAATGTTGCCACTCTTTGTCATCAACGGCAGTTAACAGGTCTCGAATCAAAGGAGGCATCTTCCCTCCCATCCCTCCGGAATTGCTGGTTGCTGAGTTTTGGGTGGGACTAATATGACTCTCGAGCACGGTGACAAGTTGACCCTAGCACAAATCCAAAATAAAAAACAGACAATAAGATTCACTCTACAAAATGCTTACTACTATCAGTACCTGATTATGATCAGAGGATGTCTGAGGGTTTACAAGAGACGAATTGCTGCTAGTGTTATTCGGATCATAAAGGAAAGCTTTCGAAGAGGGAGAGTTTGGAGAAGTGGAGGAGGTGGCCCAGATTTTAGGATCGGCTAAGTTGATGCTAGACTGTCCTGATCCGTTTACCATTGCTAGAGACGCTAAAGGAGATGGGGACGAATCCGGTGATGAAGTCAGGGATGAAACCTAAACAAAGATTCCACATCACCGTAGTCAGTCAAACCGTTCTCGTCATCTAGCCAAATTCATTTCATTTGTCACTAACTGCTCTTCCTTACCTGTGGTATCTGAATCTCTTGTTTAATTGTCACTCCTTGATTCACGTAAGAAGAATTATTATTCCCGTAGCTCATTGGGACGATATCCGACACTATGGCTAGCCCTTGGTGCCGGGCTTGCTGAACCGCCAATTGTCGTTGCCGCATCAGTTGCAGTTTCCGTGCTCTATCACGTTTATACATGGGACCGAATTTGTTGCGCCCACCCCGCATTCTATCAGCACGGACCGCTGCAAATAAAAACATTCAAGTCTCATTTATAATATCCCTGTAAATATTCTTTCGTTTAAAGTTCAATCATCATCATCACTTTCATCACTGCATTAAATCTATATAGATTGACATTAAACAAAATAAATGCACATGCGACATCCTAAATCAAATATATATCTAATGAAAGGGAGAGCCACTCGAAAAGTATTGCAATAATAATCTCCCGAAAAGAGAGTAGAGCAAAGTCCCTATTTTATCCACTAGCTAATAATAGGAAAACTATAACAATCATAATACACTCCGTTATTTTATATATATTTACTCCACTCTTACTTTCATACGACTCATACATTCATCTACTTTATAGCCAATACATAAATCCATAGACAAACATCATAGCTCTCTACTCTACCTTCGTTAAATAGTCACAGAGAATAATACAATGGGTATAAATACATCCGTTGACATAATAGATTCAGAACCTATGTACATACATACATTTGTAGGTCTCCTGTATGTGTGTGTGTGTGTGTCTACACAGAGAGTGTGTGTGTGTTATGCAGTTAATAAATAAAGTTCTACGCTCTGTGTAGCTATATTATACAAGTCCACTAATGTAATGCAATGTAGTAATCGACTAGAGAAATATTCTACATGCAAGTACAAGTACAAGTAGGCACATTACCATCTCTGAACGTATTTTGACTTGTGTTCATTGTATAATCACTACTTAGTTTGCAAAAAAAAGAACGAAACAGAATGCCACAGAGTCCTACAACTAACACACATAATATTTAAATGTATATCTAAACTACATCATCGTCGACTGTTCATACTCTCGTTCTCGTCTCTCGTAGTCTGCTAGTAGTAAAGTAGCAGTAGTGAGAGAGAGAGAGGGATTTTATGCCTACATACAATGAACAGAGAGTCCTAGTCAAGCCGTATACTCTCATGATTGCGAATTGCGAATCGACCATGACATACATTTTAAAGCACTAGAGAACTGGACGTGAGCGAGCGTCGTTGTCAGATTACCATCTCTCTCTGCTATGCTATCGCTTGGCAAATCTGTGCCCCTTTCCTTACTTATAATACAAATACAAAACTAATACCATACCTCCTACAACTACTATACAATATATTAACTAACTAAGGAATTATATCTTATATAACACTATCTCCACATGTATATAAGAAATTACTCATCCATTAAATGTACCAACACAAACTTTGTTCACCATTCAAATACTTTGCTAAAACAGACTAAATTATTATTATGTAGAAAACACATTGAATGCCACTTAGCTACCTATAGAGCAGCAGCAGCAGCTACTTCTATGACTATTGTCCTAAATCTTAAGCCACTGCACACATCACAAT
>JAAAYG020020028.1:0-19020 GCA_009936455.2 Tomocerus minor
CCAAAACTATTAGTAGTACCTACCTATTAACTGAAAATATACTTATTCAGCCACCAACCCCATACTCACACACAATCCAAATACATAGCCTCACCTCACATCACTATTAGCAATGCAAATGCTATTTAAGTACCTAGTATCAGATAACAAGATTAATGTTAGCCTCCTTCACAAATCAACTATTGCAACACAAGCCTGACACATTTAATATTACTAACTACATAATATACACTATTAAAATAATAATATATTCCAAAAGAATTTAAACTCACATTCTCAGATCCTCCTGGTGTGCTAAGAAATAAGAGAGTAAGGCCGGCCGTTACTACTGGGAATAGGTATTATCTATATACACGTACAGCTAAATCCATGAAATATTTATACAGAATGCATTTGCATGGAAATTAAGGTAACAACAATTTAAGTCACTTTAGTTACGGATACTATTACAACTATTATGACTGATGCTATGTACATGCATATGGCTCAGTGCTATATTTTCTGTTATTTGTAGGCTTTGCATTGCATTGCATTGCATTTGGGATTGGTAAGAAGCGGGGGAAACATTGTGTATAAATAGTCTGAGCTGTGAAGAAGGTAAGAGAGCCAGGGCAGGAGTAATATGCTCATAAAGCATGGGAATTAAAATCGAATTGTAAGTGTTATTGTTGAAAAGGTGATGAAGCGTGGTAAAATGCTATGGTGAGAAATATGAGTGAAGGTGCACAGGTCGCGGACGGAGGTTGAGAAAGAGGAAGGAAGGGGTTGAGTTGAGCCTCAGTTAATTTCAGTTAGTACAGCTATGACATATGGAATGTGAGCCAGAGCCAAGGAGCACTAGATTACCTGAGTTCTACTTCTACTACTCTCGTATACTTCCCATAGCTCCTGATTCCTCCAAATAAATTGTAATACTAATCTTAAATGCAGCACAGAGTTCACAGAAGAGCTTATAGTTATCGCTCTCTCTCTCTCTCTCTCCCTTTAGATAGCTACACTAAAAGTAGAGGCTCAGCAGACATAAAGATGCGACGTAGGATACTTACTTACAATTAGTTAGCAGAGGTCTAGCATCGAGGAGACTTGGATCTTGCATCCGAATCCCTTCCTTTCAACACTAATGCGCTTTGAGTGGAGTGTGAGGGAAGAAAGTCAAATAAAGTCCACAGCGTTTGTTTGCTGTGAGTTTTGATTTGATGTGGCTCAGTCAGCTAATGCCATGGCAGGCCAGGCCGTGTGTATTGGCTTGCCTTGTTGGATTTGGAGCGGAAGGGAGAATTGAACTGAAGTGAACGGGTTAGTTGATGAAGGAGACATTTCGTCGCGATAGGCGACTCGACACTCAACTTGATTTTAATGCAGCGACTCCTTCCACTAATAATAATATCCTTGCCTCAAGAATGCCATGCTCTCAGCTACCTCGATTCGATTTTCGATTTGTTGTTATGTTCTCCTTGTTCACCCTGAGTTATGTACTACATAGCACAACTACAGGCTAAATAAATACGTAGACAATCTAATGTAAATGAAGCGATAGTAGTATCTACACCCAACATACACGTACAATTCAAACGGAATTTAGACACTCCTCATTTCTATCTAACTCATCAGAAAATTCACTTTTCACACACAAATATATCCCAAATCTTTTATAATTCACCAATTTTTTACAGTGATATTCTTTACTCTTATTTAATTCTGTCAGTAATTTCAATTTTCTTGAGATTTTCCTGATTTTTATGCATGCTTTCCTTTAAAAATTGTTTGGTAGATTGTATGTGACATTTTTGCACACGTTTTTATCATCGGCACTTCTTGTGACTTTCAAGAACCGAAAAGTATTGAGAAAAGGTCTAGATAAGCTCTTGCTACACTTCGGTTCCATCTTTAAAAGGTAGTTTACTTAATGCTATTAGAATGAAATGTAGGAGATAGTAAAGTTCGGCCTTAGACCAAGTTTTCTTTGTAGAGACAAGAGTATAGGGAAATATGAAGAGGTTATAAGGATAATATAATAATATTATGTGTTAGTTGAGGAAAGGAAGGTGATACGGGAGTAGTAGAGTGAGTGAGCATAATACCTGTAATGTAAGTAAGTACATTAGTTCTAGTTACCTACTGTAGTACCTAAGCTACGAATGCACCAGAAAATATCAATCAGACTTCTTTCACTAAGTAACTAGTTGCCTGAGTTGTAAGTTGTAATTCAGGTAAATAACTTTTCATGTAAAGTGGCTTTACACTTTTGTGCTTTGCTTATGCTGCTGTAGAGACACAAAAACATTAGTTGGGCCAATGCAGGGAGCAACCGCGCAATTGAATGTGGAAAAACAGCCAAATGCTAGCGAGTTCTGTAACTGACGTACCTACGTAGTTGCAACCCTACAACTCAAATGCATGAAATTCATTCTTTACATTCAATCAACTATATAATTACTGTACAGATGCATGTTTAATAGGAGTATTGTAGCTCAGCTGCAACTATTATCGCTAATACAATTGTCAACTCTCATATTGTTATAACAGGGTTAAATAAAGATAAATTATAAAGTCATAATACGAAGATTAACAGAGTAATAACTCCAACAATGTTGTTTAAATTAAGCAAAAGACTGAAATAGGATTGCCAGATGTAATGGAGCTAATGCTATTATAAACGTAAGTATAAGGAAATATATAATAGATATATATATATTAGTATAGAGTGAGCAAAAGCTAATAACTTTAGAGCAACAATGAAGCTATCTGTTATCATTATCTGCAAAGCATACTATGCTACACGATTATCTGTGTATATTTACGACGTGTCGGTATTATTATCTAAGTTGTATGTATTTGTAGCTTCTCCTCCGATCAGTCTAGTTCCAGTACTGTAAAGTAAATAGACAACTGTTCTATAGCATCAGTTGTGTCCTGTAATTCGCTTTAGGAAGCTGTGTAAATGACATGGGTTTTGTTTTCTATGGCATATCGAGAATCGTAAAGGTGAGGAGGTAGGTAAGCTGCGAGGATAATATTCTATGAGAGTGAGATGTGAAGTACAGTAGACAGGAGTGAGGCACAGAGTTGTCAACAATAATGAGTTCTGTAGAGAAAATGGAAGTGCTCGAGGTAGAAATGCAGTGAAGTAGCTGAAAATTATCAAGAATTCCTATTGATTCTCTGTTAGTCTATTGCTCCTGATTTAAAGGACTTTTGTGAGATACATAGAGGCATTATCTATGTACAGTAGGTCTTGTTGAGGATGGCAGAGCTAATAGGTGAGTGTGGCGGTGACAAAATGAATGAGACTGACTGGTGGATGCTATTGAGATTGAGTTGCCTAAAGTCTCTCCGACAATAAAAGTGGCCAGAGCAAAATCAAAAGCCAACCTGTCCAATTCACCTTTCTAATAGGTGAGAGGAGGTTTGGACTGTGTCTGACAAATGTTAGTAGAGTAATCAGAGAGTGTTTTGTATGGGACTCTGATAGAGTGACTCTGGTATAAATTGGTCCAGTGATAAGCCAAAAACCACGCTCCATAAAATATCTAGGGCTATACAGACTTAATTTCAGGATATGGCCACAGAGTGTAGGGCAGATTTAATGTGGCTCTCTGGTAGTTCTCTCTCTCTCTCTCTCTCTCTCTCCTTACATTTTAGATTAAACACAACAAAAACAGAGGATTGTTTGTGCGCGAAGGGAATGTATCTGTAACTGCTGAGTAGAGAGGAATATATAAATACGGTTTAATCATGCAGATAATAATTTTTTCATCCGGTGATGTGTTGTGATGTGATGCTCTTTATTTTACCACATGGACACACAGAAAAGCCATGGAGCTACACACTCACACACACAGAAGAGACGACGACGTAGTAGTAGATATTAGGAAAAGGCAAAAGCTTGATATCTTGGCCATGCTATTGGTCCGTTTGGGTTTGGGAGGCTTGAGGCCTGTGTGTAAGTGCACAGAGCGAGTGGAGAGGCAAGAGATGTAGAAACCCGAGATTGGGAACTCACATGCAGTCGCACCTTTGCACAGAAGACAACAGAATTGAGATCCTCTGCGTCCACTCATTGTTCTGCTGAGTAGTGTGAGCCAGGCAGCTCTCAGGTAACCCAACTCAAGTAAAATCAACGAGAGAGAGAGAACGAGCCGACTTGGTTCTCGATTACCTTTTTGCCTACCAGTCAGACTGCACTCACGCAATCGAGAGAACGTCCTCACGGCTAAGTGACTCTAAGTAACTGCTAAACACAACTGTCCGCTCCATATTTCATAAATACCTTCTTATTACTCCTTCTCAAACTCTACACTTAAAATCAACGGAGCTAGATACACATTTAATTAGCCCGCATCTCTATTTCCCCAAATAAATGAACTCAATTTTGTGCCACAGAAACTCCCTGTCGCTTCATCAAAATTTTCTGTGCACACACAAACACCAGAATTCATTGTTTTGCCTCACTGACTCTTTCCTTCGTGATTAAACATCTTTTCACATCGAGTTCCAGTAACTCAATGATGTGCCCATGCAGCATTTACAGTTATTACTTAAAATCCAGTGCAAACTTTTCACCAAATTATTTCTGAATGTATTCTCATCCACAGTAAATACAATCTCTACTAAATGAAAAACATTAGTACGAAAAATTCAGAAATTTGGATATTTTTTATTTTCAATTATTTAGAAAATTAACTCATAGAATCCTACAGTTAATCTGCATAGGAGGAGGAAGCTAAATGCAGTTATTATTATTGTAGAAGTGTGAAAACTCTGAGTGGCGAAGAGATGAAAATTGAAACATTGGTTTTCATCGAAAAAACATTTTGTGTCTGTAGTTTACACATGTGCGTCCAAAGTTATTTTCTAGTTTAGGTGACAAATGTAACAAGTGTGCCGAGATTGATTTCTACTTAGTATGTAATCCCAGAGCTTGGAGTAATGGACCACAGTGCTAGTTGTCGGACGAGAGTAGCAAAGCCAACTCTAATTAGTGCACATTTGTATACTAGCCATTTTTGGAACAGAAACAACTTTTTGTACCAACTGAGACTTTTTTAGTTAGATGAGAAGAGTCACTCTTTTGTATTTCTCTTCCCTCTGAAACCAAGAACAACGTTCGTAACAACAAAGTCGTTCATCATTGCGAATTCTTCCTACTCCCCTGAAAAATATTCAACTGCAGCAGAATCAATCCCATCCCTCCATCCAAGTATACGAATTAAAAAGCCTATAGATCGGATTTACTTTCCAAAAATCTGTGAATTCTATGAAAAGTATTTATCTGACGTACAATTTCGAATTTCATCCATTGTGCTGCGTACTCGTTAACATATTCAGTGAATCAGTGTGCTCATATTTATATGCAGTTGATCCCTGGACGGTGTTCGATGTGCCAGGAAGCTGGCGATCGTGTGAGTGTGTCCAATTGGATCAGGAAACCGAGAAAAATTGCACGCGCCCACTGAAGTTGTGGGGCGGCGGAGGAGAAGCGGGCGGTTTTCGGGCCGTTCCGCTTTTTCGAGGCTCCCACAAGCTGGGACTCAATGTCCTTACAAGCGCCACATGAACATCGACAACAAGTAAGTCATGGCTTTTTTTGTTGCACATTGGGATCCTTTCCCAGAGCGACATCCCTCCCACACATTTCCATACATTAACATCTCCCATTCCTCTCGTCATTAACAAATCTCTCAGCTCTGCATTATCCTTCCCTTGTGCTCTGCAAAGCAACCGCTTTCTGCTTCTGTGCCAATTGTACAAATAACTCAATTACTTTATGCATCACACAAACAGCCACATACACAGAACAGGTATCTTCCTATCCTGTAAGTAAAGGTAGCGGGAATTTACTAGTTAATATGATGCAACCTCTTTCTATTACTAAATCCAAGCCGCATCTGTTACGTTACACAAGTTCAAAAAGTGTAACTGTACTCGAATATCGTGCTAATTCCGTGACACTGTATCTACGAATCATTATTTCCCTCATGTCCATCTCTAATGACGTATTGAGAATATTTATGGAGACTTTTCTTAGACTATATAATATTATTTTCCAATAGATTCAAGGATCATATAGAGAGAGAGCAAATAATTAAAATGAAACTTTAGAATATTTGCTAAATCAGTTACGAGGGATTAGCAGAGTGGTGGAGATGCTTGATTTATGTGATTACTATAATTTCCATTGATTACAATAACAATGGGATTCATATTCGTAATATTCCATTGAGCAAGTCCAAGAGTGTCAGTTAATTGGATTGGAAAAAGTTGCGGTGGAGATTGGATGTAGTTTCACACGACACGGTGTCAAACAATGGCGTATAATGTGTCAGACTCTATCGCTCTATAACGGATATCTGGACACTTGCCATGCACAATCTCTCGGTTTTCGTTTGGTTAGTTAGTGAAGACGTGCGGAAAAGGAGGGCCACTTAAGTGTGTTATTTAGAGTAAAAGGACGCAAAGAAATACGCCAGGTATACAGCTACACAGCGTAGAACTATTTTGTTCGCGTGAAAGCTAATGTTGTCGTGTAGCTATAAGCTCTCAGGTGAGGTACCTACCTACATTTATCTACATCATTCTCGACGACGACCCAAGCAAACGTACTTGTTCAGAATTGATAGGGACAGAGTGTAGAGCTTCTGCTCTGTGTACTTTAGATTTTACAATGATTTTCAACAACCGTGTAGTGTGCACAAGTACACGAGAGATAAATAAGTTGAGAATGCACAGGATTTTATTGTAAAGATGTAAATAGCAATAGCCAGGGCTCCATTTCTCAGCCTTCTTACTCAGGTAGGCACATTTAAATAAGGGGACACTTAGTTACTATGAAGAATTGCCTCAAAACGCTGCTCTAGCTAAATAGATACATTTAAGGTAACTCGCTTCACAACCATTTCAGTCTATAAGTTAGAAGAATCCTTGCAATGCAAGGAAGACGAGTATTAGTTAAGGCCTGCTTCGCCAGTGCTCCTTCTTCGGTGGGACTAAAACAGCTATGTGTATGCCATGCAATGCTATCACATGCACATCATGTCGTACTTTGGGAATATCTCGACTCCTCTCTCTTTCCTATATAGTTCGTTCGGCATTCAGGTGTAATGAAATTTTATGGCCACGTCGGGCTGTAAAACATTTCTCTAATGCTAGGAAAGGCCCTCCTACAGTTTTTGGAATCTCTGTTTTGTTTTTCCGAAAAACCGTGCTGGACAATCGACTGAGCTCACGGATTTCTCTCCGTTCGGTCCACTTTAATTGCCATTCGTGGACACTCCTTTCCTCCTTCTATACATACAAAGGTATTTCTTCCTTTGTTGCCCATACATACACAAGACGTCAGTAATATTCTCTGTATACGAAGATATTATAGTCCTGACTGAGCTTGAGTCACTACATTATTCTCACTAGACTCTTCTTGAGTCGATATATTCATTGTGCTGTAGGAGAAGAGTGTGATTCAGTGGCTCTGTTATGTAGAAAACAGAATGGGATATTATTTAGTTGTTTGTATATGTAATAGCTGATGAAATAGTGCATCTGTCTATGTGTATGTATATGTCCACTATAGGAAAGTGTCTAGAGAGGGACTGGATAGGAGAATAAATGGAAGCTTCTTGAGTTCACTCACTCACTCTAACTAATAGATGCTGGCAAAGGTGTTTATAATAATATATCGGCTGGTCATTCTTTCCAACTTGGAAATCAACTCACCTGTCCTGTGTCTGTTCTGTTTATGCTTCCCGTCATCCCATACACATACTTAACTCACTCTTACCTTACCTGCCTAGGCAGTTTCTTGTCTCCACAACTCAATCACCAGTTTTTCCTTGCTACTCACATAAATACATCAACCTAAGTAACATTCGTTCATGTGACGTTTAGCATTAGACATCCCAAGACTGGATTATTCTAGTACTACCTCTGTCTAAATCTATATCTCTTCTCTCTCTCTCTCTCTCTCTCTCATGAACACAACTCTCGATAATTATCCTCACACGACACAAACTCGATAGATTCCTTTAAAAAATATTTCATTCACTTAAATGTACACCGTACACTTCCCTACGTCTCTTCTCCTCGCATTTCTACATATTATAGGAAAGAGCTCTAGCTATGAAAATACCGTCGCTGTCTCTCCTTGGAGTCATACTATTATTTTACCAGAATTAAAAGCTCCGCAAATATATCTATCGTTCGTGTAAATAACTCGTGACGTTAATTTAATAATAGAAAAAAGTCAACTCAAAGGGATTTCTATGACAAATAAATATCACAGAGCGCGATTAGGGATTCGAAGAAAGTAATTTAGTAATGAAGGGAGAATGTTGTAAAGTTTAATGTACTCATGTCATGTCATGACTGAATAGCATAAAAATAAAGCGTGTCTCACATATCTCTCTCTCTCTATTCCTAGTTATAGTTTCCATCTAGTAGAGTGTCCTGTTTATTTATGATCTACAACTCCAAAGATACTACTCTATCAAACACACTCAATTTACTGATTCTACTCTGCGACGTATTTATTGTGATCTGATCGCTAGCTAGTACATAGCCACGTAGATATACGTGCACAAAACTTGCACTCGAGCAGTTTACGCTACAGAGCAACCCACATTTACGACAGATACAAATGTTTGGTTTAAACTGTTTAAACTTTGTCTTTCAAACGAGTTGTGCTTTTTGTGTTTTGATGTGGACTTGAGCTTTTCTCGAGTTCATGTCTGCTGCTGTATGGACACACAATTACACTCTCTACTCTCATGTTCCGCCAATTCTCATTGCTTTGTTACATTTTTACTTTGTGCCATTAGAATGCCAAAATATTGGATGTCTACCTTGGCTCCATTTAATGAAAGCACAAACATTGACAAAATCTCTGCGTACATCCTCCCATTATTTGTTTTAAAATTAAAGGATATTTAATTGTTCAAATAAAACGAAATCTCTTAAACATTTTTTTAATTGGTAACTGTAAGGGGAAGTATTTTTTAATTGGTAATTGTAAGGGGGCTAGGATTTGGAATTTGGCAAGATTTTAATTGCCTCATGTATCTGAGCTAACTGGTTGATAGAGATGGCCAATGTCTGCTTTCTGTGAGCTGTGACACCTTTACCCAACTAAATATCGAGCACTTATCTCATGTGTGTTGATATAGCGAGGACTATTGCTTACACAGCCACAGATATAACAGGTTTCCATTCCGATATCTATAATGTCATGCATAGTTTTGGGACATTTATTTGCTGTAGTGTTATCTGCGTTTTTGATTCGACATTAACGGAGTTGTATGTCATGTTGATGTCCTGTACATAGATACATACATACATAAATACATCGTGGCTAATAATAATATGTGTGGATACAGCAACGTATTTGTATAGTATATGTAGTTTCGGATGTAATATAAAGTAATGTTTACAATTGTCACAATTACAATGCTAAGTATATTGTATCAGTATAAAAAGTAAGTAAGAGTCTATAAATATGGAATAGCACCTGCACAATGACATTATATAATATTGCCAGTCATAATAATGTTTATTTATGTGTACTACCTATGAAGTAGTAAGACAAGTGACTTCCTATAGAACTTTCTTGCTACTCCGTTTTTATAGCTCCTTAATTCCCTTCAACGAGAATTTGATGGAGACGAAATGTGAAATGATGGACACACCTCTGTTTGCCGAATTTTTTAAGGCTATAAATGCATGTTCATTCTTTTGGAGCCTCCTGAATTTCTACTCTCCTTCTCACAGTCTTCTTAAAAAGTGAATGCACAGATGCAGAGTCACTGAAATGCTACACAGAGCTGGAATTAGTAGGTAGCAGAGTAGTAGGAGAGAATTCGTGAGTCAAAATGCAGCTCAGCACTCATCCCGGCCAGCTTATCTCACTCATTGTCAGTTTAGTCGACTAAGATACAACCTTAGATAAAGATAAAAAATATAATATGTGCACATAAACAATCGTGCAAGTGTGCGAGCCGTAGTACTCTGCTGTTTATCTACGTACATCACTTTATTAACGTATATGGCAAGCCGTTGCTCAGATATTTCTTTTCCCTATTGATTCAGGCAGTAATAAAATGCCCCTCTGCCTAACTTACTTTTTTTAGTTTTATATACACATAACCTATGGACATGCAAACACACACACTACCTATATACCTACATACTACACTGCATTATTAGTACTTAACCTACCTACCTAGTAATAAGAGACAAAAAAATTTACGATATTGTAGCACCAGGAGGAGTGAAGTGCTAAAAATCTATCAAAGGACTCAGTGCGGAAGGCAACAATAGAATGCAACTAAATAATTGTCTAACCGTGAGAAGGAAATAAAACGTAATGATCAGCCGTTGAAATTCTAAAAAAGCCCTAACCCTTGGAATTAGCATTGTGCCAGAGAAACAGATTTAATAGCTATCAATAATACAGTGCTCAGATGAGATAGTCGAGATGTATCAATGTGTGGAACTAGCAAGAGATCATGTAAAACACCTTCTGCGTATTTAAAAATTTCAAGAGTACACAAGTAGGGATTTCTTAGTAGCGTTAGCACAATTACTTACAAGTGTTTAGCTTCTACGGATTTGGCAAATGTCAATACTAAGACGGGAACATCAAGTCGTTAGTGATTTTGCACTTTGCACTCTCGTAGGTACGCACATGTAAATTTTTCGAGTCAATCATGCATAAGTGAGTTTAGGAAGAAATCACCACGGAAGGACCATTATCGCCTCTATCATAAAATAACCCACATAGACATAGGCAATAATACAAGTCAACTTCTCATTTAGCAAAAAATTTAAACGGAATATAGTTATTAACTATTAGCCACCTCACTCAAATTATAGTACATTACATTTAAAGACATTATTTACATCTACGTGCATCCATATTACGATGTGTGGATTTGCTTGCTTACCTGGAATATTGCACTTCAGATCTGAGCTGTGCTACCTACGACATAAAGTCCTCAACACTTGCAAAACATGCGCGTGCAAATAATATATAGGTATTATAGCTATTTACTTTAATATAAGTAAATATCACTATACACATATTAACCAAAGAGTGGATAAGCATGAAGCTCTCTTCTTAATTCGCAGAATGAATCCGAAAACAAATAAACAGTTACTAGAATTGCACTATAACATTAAATACCATGAAAAAGTGAAGATAACTAAAAATAGGACACTTAAGAAATGCAAATAAAATTCCTAATCAATAATATTTACTTTGCATTGATCCAATTTGTTCAGCAAAAATATATCCAGTCTCTGAGTCGTATTTGATTTTTCTATACTTGATGCTTACATGTCCACACACAAAATACATAGTAGTCTATAGGAGATAAAAACGCACACTAGTAAAATACTAATGGACTCATGCATGTAATGAATGGGCAAGCTATTATACATAATAGTATAGTAATTAGATGTCTATTGTGTGTGCATATGCAGTGGATATATTTTATACCTAATAGACTTCTATAGTGTAAAATCTGAATGCTCACTGTAACGCCTATTCTTAGTTTTAAGACGAGTAATAATATTATTAGTCCTTTGGATGAGCCTTGCTCTCTTATTGACATAGCAATTTTCCATGCACAAATTCATAGTCATCGCTGGGTTTGTCTCATCTCATTGTCCGTCTAATGCCACGTCTCCTAATTGTTAGAAATTATTTACACTAAAGCATTCTGCATAAACTTAAATTATGATGAAGCCATTTAAAAAACATAGCATTTGTTCTTTTAGTTGTCCATAGAAGATTTAAATGTATTCCAGTCTCCTGGCTCTCCATCCAGTTTATTATATAACCAAGATTATTATACTTTGTTTAGATCCAAACAGATTACTATTATTACAGACATGCATTAGGTACTAGAGCTCTCGGGTTAAAAATATTCCATTGCATATCTGTTAGGCACTATTATCATTTTATAAATATTTTAATCCTGCATGCAATGCAATGATAGCCTGGAAAAGTTCACCCTAGAAAACTGGTAATACTAATTACCAATGTGTAAAAACGGCCATAGAAACTCCTTAATTAATCTTTGCATATAAGTGATGAGTATAAATTTTGCATTGGTATATAGTAATATTTGTAGTGGAAGTGTTGGCTTATAGCTGCATTATGCAATAGTTCTTTTCGGATCATTGTATGGATAATAATATGTGCGTATATGTATATTATTTATGTACCTATTCTTAACAAGAGCTTTAATCATAACTTTTGAATAGCTTCCATGAGAAGGAGGATGGACAAAGATTTAAATGGTGCATTGCACACTCTTTACACTTAGCGTGATTTTTGTTGGCTGAGCATAAATTTTCATGTGAAGTCTTACAAGTCTTATTGTTAGAGATGCTACTAGAGTTGACCCTGGAATTTCAAATGGTTACCATAGGTTAGGCAGCTAGAACTCACACTGCTCTTTTCTCTGCTCTTTAGCTAGATATTCCTTATGGAGAACCCCCCACCGTTTGTTAACAGGATATTTCCCCCTTTATTAAATTCTTTTATATTTACCAACAATACTACAGGAGATATGCAGTGAGTCAAGAATTCATGTCAATTTTACCTTTTATCTACATAAATAACTACCTACCTATGATAATATGCACTATCTATTTATTGTAGACAAATATTGTCTGAGATTAATGTAATATGCATTATAGTTCATGGACCCATTAGTTAAGAATCCATTTCTAGAGTTCATATTTACATTGATGGGGAATTGGCGGCGAAAGCGCGTGATAATTTGATGATGACTCTTTCTAAACTTTTCCTCTCAAAAATATTCCTTTGTCTATTTAAAATTCCCTCGGAAAGTTTTAACTTTCGTATTTTATTATCTAAAAATCACATAAATCTATCAATTACTGTGGCAGCTGATATTTACTCTATTTTAATCGTGTAGCTTATCTCATTTTTTATTGTTAAGCAATAGATATAACCAGCAGCATGCATTTAAAAAGTGTGCACGTAGAAAATTAAAAAGAATCTTTTTGCTAATTACACGAGTTCCACGCGCAACACGACACGCATCGATGGAAAGTTAAGTGCGAAATAGGTGAACATGATTTTTTTGTATATAAGTATGCGTACAAGTGCTCCCAAATGTGGTAGAGATTTTGCTTATCATTTCAAGTTGGGATTTCCAGAATTTAAATTAGATTTGTGCGTTAATTGATGTGTATACACAGAGAATATATAGTTACATTTAGTTAAAACCTTCAACACATTATAGCTACGTCCTAATAATAACTGCAATAGGGAGTTTAAAATTCATCTATGTAGATGATGGGTAGTAAATAAGTACATAAATACAAATGTCATAATTATAGACAAGGTACGTAGCTAATCACTCGGCAAAGTGTTTCAGCACTTTGAGCTAATACACACGTAGTAATTGATACAAAGTAATTTTGAAGAGTCGTTAGTTATCAGAAATATAAGCTAGTAGTTCAGACAGATACTAGACTAGACTTATAACATGCTCTATCCTTGTATTTTTTCTATTGTTGAGCTAATGTCACAAATGAGTAGCTAGACTCATGCACTAATACTCAAGCGAGTATTTATTAATATTCATTCAATTGTTAATTTGTTAGTCAAATGCGGTTGTCGGAAGCTAATACACTGCTTGAGATCAGAGTGATAGAAAGGATGTTTCAATACTCGTGTTTGATGGGCGTTACGATAATGTATCAATAGATGAGTGACACATACGAAAAGACCTCGCTCCAATTTCACCCATTCAACCCCGCACATGCATTTCATGTATTTTTGTGCAGGTATCTTCCTTATAATAAATAGTAAACAGTCAGGACAATAATATCTTGCTTTAATATGAGCAGTTTTTATGACATGCACTACTGAGCATTAATTATTTAATATCCAATTGTGTTTTACAATGGAGAATCATAAAAAAACATTTGTGTACACACAACAACAACTGCAACTGCTGGAGAATAGCCATACATAGATGCATATCTATTAAAAAGCAGTCTCTATAAAAAAATATTTTGAATGATCAACATATTGCACACATACTAATAGATTCTGTCAGTTTAGCTAACACTGTTGTGATTCATGTTGACAGCATATCGTTTCGTTCCATTACCTCAGACAAGGAAGTGAAAATTTTGATTGATAATGTTTCTTGTCCTCTGAGGATGATTTTCTGTTTCCATTCTGTAAAAAGGGTTTTGAAATGGAAACAGGGATTTATTTATACATCTCACACTGTTTGAGGCACAGTTTGCCGAGCATTGAAAAATATGAGATGCATCTCCGCATACTTGTCAGGATTTATAAATATTTTGTTGTAAGGTGGACAGAGATAGGAGCTACCCACAGTGTAGGACTGTAGCAGACTGTTGTTTACTTATTTAAAAACCTTTGGAATAACTAATAGCTATAGAGAGTCTTGTGGAGACTTTGGCCAGAGAGAGTGTGAATCTCCAAGGGCTCGGCTGGAAGCGATTCCTAAGGATCTCGGAAAAAAAGTGTGGGCATATTGGTTAAAGATTGAATATCCATTAGTTGCCGTGATGTCGTTTCGTTTGTTTGGAGGAAGAGAGGAGAGAGTGATCCACGTACACACGTTCAGTCAAATAAACGCATGTGGCCAAGACAAGACGACTAGCCTTCGTGGATGTGTAGGCCTTAGTTAGACTGCCAAGCCGCCTGCTTCGTGTTGCGGCTTCGTGTATCAACTATTTGATACTGCTGTGAATCGAATTAATTTTTTATTCTCAAGTTGTGAGATGAATTTCAAGCTCATCTGCCGAAAAGCCAGTAACTAACGCCAAGGAAGCCAAACTGCCTTCTCCAATCCTTAAATCTGACTACTCCTAATTCTAATACCTACTCTTGAATCATTTGAACCATTAACTAGAAAAATTGGCCGCTTGCTCTCAGGTTATTTATTTTGTTTCTCCTGTCCTTTAACTATTAACTGCTACGCACCTACCTCTCTGTCTATGTATATAGTACTCACTCTTAGATCTATCTCTGGGAATGCTCAATTAGGAGATGTTCCCGACTAGAAGTTACTTTCTGAATTCAAATCGGCCTCCTATGTAAACATGAACGGAGAGCTTTAAACGGAATGTGCATTACTACATGCAACTATTTGATACAATGAGAACGTGTTTCACCAAATTGAGTTTCATTCCCAGTTTCCTCTCTCTCTCTCTCTCTCTCTCTCTCTCTCTCTCTATCTCTCTTTTTAATATTTATTTCCATCGTGGTGGATGATCATTCGGGAGGCTTCTTCAAACCTCATTTTATTTTACATACAGGAAAACAATGGAATCGAGGAGATTTTGGAATTCATGTCGCACTACCCGTGACTAGGCTCTTTTATGACAAATGGTTAAGTAAGGAACATCCCAACATAGCCAAGTCTCTCTCAAACCCATACTTTCACATTTTTTATCTCACGTCTTGTGTGTTAAAATTCTTTTTCTATCATCTCATGTATCCCTCCACCTCACATAAAACCACTCGTCTTCCAAGTGTTTATTTTTCTTTGTTCACAGAAATTATTGTTGAATAATTGTCTTATTTTTAATAGCTTTTCTTTAAATGCCTACTCAAGAGTTGTACTATTTTATTAGTGAGCCACCTACACACTCATGTACTATTTATCCCTGACTTTTTTTTTATTCCCAGATACTTTGGGCATTTTCTATAGGAATCTAAATGATTCATTGTGCTTTACATATAATTAGTAGGTATACTCATATAATATATATTTAATCATACGTCCGTGTAAATTCACAGATAATTCCATTTGTTCTCTTGATAGCGCCCGCTGTTATATCTAAAGAGCTATCTCTCTCTCTCTCTCTCTCTCTATGTATATCTTGCAAATGATTAACCTTCTAGCAGTTAGAACAAGTTGTTGAACAACCGTGGTATTATTTAGCTTTGAAAGAACAAATATAATATATTTTGCTAGTGAATAGCATAATTACATTAGACAACAAGCTGGTAGTAAGTATATGTGAACAGTGAAGTAGTCTTACAATTAGTGGACACATCTGTTTATTTATTTGCACTTGTAGTTGCGCATGACATGGCCATGGAACAAGGGTTGCAATTCCAATGGAGATATCTGAGATGCGTATATCAGTGGAATAATTAACGATATAAGCATAGGAAAAGACGGCAAAACTTTGTGATCACTCTGTGAAGAGACTTAAGTCCATCTGTGTGCTTAGCATGTCAAAAAGAAAAGAGTAAATTAAAAGTTGTACTGACAGTAGTGCTAAAATGTATTTTATCGGAGAGTTATAAGGACATGCAAATAATTGAGCAGCTTGGCACGGAGCTCAAGGGCATTTCTGTCAACAAAATTATTTTCTTCTGGATGGTGTGCTGCGAAAGGTATTCAAACTACTAACTCGTGTTATTTACTAGTTAGTTTGTATCAATTAACGTGCAACATCTATCGCTTTGTTTACAAATCAAAGTCAGACGGACAGACATGAGGTAGGCAGGAGTGAAAAAATTCGCCTCACTCTAGTAGCTCTACATAAATAAATGATTTCCTTGAGATTTCCAGCTTACTTTGTTGACTATTGAGTGAGATGAGAGTTTTTGGGCCATAACATCCATCTCGTTAATTTTTATTGATCTCATGCGTACAGAGAGATTATTTAAGCGGTTGCTGAATGTGCAATGGCTATTGACGAGCTACAGTTCAATTTTCTATTGTTGCATTGAGTTATGTAGACTGTTAGCTATATTAAGTGCGTGATGTAGGTACCTACATTTACTTTCGTCGGCTGTCTTGGAAAAACAACAATTTTAAAGGAAGAGAAGTAAAATGGGTTGGCAGGTATAACGATTACATAGTTTACTGTTGCAGTTAGTTATATCTCAAGTTTACCTAATAAATAGATCCACTTTTATATTAGCCAGAACAAGAATGGTCCTAGTACGTAGCTAGGCATGACCTCTCTTTATAGAAAATAGGCACTATTGTTCCATTCTATTGGAGAGAATGCTTTGGACGCTTTTCTGTTTTTGGTTACTCCGTCGTAAAGACGTGTGTTTGTTCTAACAAAAGTGAAGCAAGATATCTCATTCATCCTTTTTGTATTTCTGTATGACTGTGATGTTGTTCGAGCATTGAAGAATGAGTGAAAGAGAGATACCTTAATTGGTGGCATGGGTTATAAAAGTTGTGACAAAGAAATCCACGTAACTGACTTAAAAAGGTCTGAATAACCGATTAGGAATGTCTAAGAGCATGAGCATCCCGGATTTCCCTTGTATAGTTCTACGCTGAACATATTATTTTCGGAAGGCTCCCTCGCCTCCTCATACCCTACTACTCATTTAATCTCTGTAAAATTGTGTGAATAAGCCCAAAATGCTTATGAGACAGATAACGATATATACATAGATCCTATACATACACGACACAGAGTTATGTATACTCAGATGATGAAATTATAGAAAGGTATTAGAAAATTCTAAGATGAGCTCTATGGTGAATCAGTGAGTGAGAGTGTTGAATTTGAGTGTACTGGAGTGGGCTGCTATGTCGAGTAGGCTGTGGGATGCTGAGGAATATCTTAAGGAAGAGAGAGAGAGAGAGAGAGAGAGAGAAAGATATTCAGATATAGCGGGGCAGGAAAAGGACATGAAAGGAACAACACAATAGAGTAAAGAGTGTGGAAGGAGACGAAGAAAAAAGTTGTGCGCCTGTATAAGGACCCTGCCTGATTTATATGTCTGCATCGTAACATTTTTCAGGTGGTCTTAAGGGTCTCTTTCTTCCCGTGCCGAAAAACACTTCACAAGCTCCCAAAACGAAAGTCATTATCTAGGTAACAATGTTGAACGACTAACTGAAAATCGTTACGTGTCTCATCTATTTCCTTCATCTCACAGAGAAAAAGCAAACGAAACGGGCTAAACCAAACATCTCCGTCCGAGCGATGAATTCTCTGCCCATTTTCTTTGCTTAGCAAGGGCTATTTAGCTTTTGTAGGGAAATAAGTGAGTGAGTGAGTGCTAGTGGGCAATATTATATTATGAGCACACACACACACACATAATAATATATGAATCAGGTAGGAGCACTGACACACTACATGCACCTAAGTACACTACTACTACTACTGCTCTCTCTCTCTCTGACATTGATTCTATATTCTACTATTTCATACATGAATAATATTCCAGATGGGCAGTAAGTGGTGATGACGAGATTTAGAGCTACAGATATAACCTTTCAGTTATCAGCTACTCTTGAAAATAAGAAAATTCTGCTAAGCTCAACTCAAATAGCCATCAAGTTACTACTATTTCGACTATTATTATTTTTATTACTCCAACTGCATCTTCTTCCTCCACATTCAACTCTGACTCAGACTGACTGACTAGTAGTAATGCCACTCGGCACTCTCTCTCTATCTCTCTCCCTTGTAGACTCACACCGTAGCGTTGGCTTCCGATTTCATTGAATTCGTTCTTCAAACTTTATCTTTATATTACTTATGTCAGTTTACTTTCCCATTATCGAGTGATTCTCAGGCAAGGCCTTATCTCAGGTACAAGATACTATGTGTCTTGGGGATTGTATTTCCTCTGTTTCGGCTTTTGTCTCACAGGCAAGAGTGCTGAGACACAATTGACAGTTGTCGGCCGACATCCCATCCACATTAACGCTATTCTTATGATTATCTCGCAACTCCATCCTCGTTTGTTCATGCCCTCTGCCTCGACAACTATTTTTAGTATTGACTCTCTGTCTCCCTTGAATTTATGTGCAGAGCCCCCGTAAATGAGTCCACTCTCAAAAGGATTGACTAACTTCCAGATAAATCAAACAGTAAATAATATATTTAAGATAGATGTTCCGTGGACCACCAACGTCATGCTCTGACATGGAGACAAGGACAGTTAAAGCCCTACTCCTCTGTCACAACACTCGTCATCAGACTACACACTCACCATTCACCGACCGCCTAATCTTCAAT
>JAAAYG020020039.1:0-19018 GCA_009936455.2 Tomocerus minor
AAATTCCGAAAGGGAAAAATTACGATACATCAAGTTTTAAATAATACCATTTTGCTTAACAAAATAATTCCGAGATTAACAATGGAGGATTTAAAAGCTCCTTCATCTGGTCTCACCATTTTTAAAGCATCAATTGTATTTTTTAACTTACTCATTGTAAAGTAATATATATTAATAATACATTAATATTGCCAAATTATTCAATTGTGGGCTTAACAACTAAAGAAATGCCTGAGACAAAAATACGAAATACGCCCACTACTTTCTATTTTGGGAGCCCAAAGGTACAAAAGGGAGTTTTATAAACCTAACGACACTGTCTGTTGTTGTGGAGTAGGCTACGGAGAGTAGTCTACCTACTCCTCACCAACACAGTAACATGCAAGTCATTATGATTGCTTACTTTATACAGCTTCCCTGTACTGTCTCCAACAAATACATACCTACTTTTCACTGCATACTTATAGGCACTACTAATTACTAATTACACACCAAATTTCCACTGTGTTTTTAAGTCCTACTAAATACACACCAACTTTTTTCACTGCGTTTGTTATCCTGCCCACTACATACCTACTTTGCCTTGTGCGTAAGTTGGCCTACCAACTTTCAATCCAACCAAACCTTCTCCAAAGTAGAGTAGGCCTACTTTTCCGCCTACACCTACTCAACTGAGTAAGTATGCGCCGGGCTATGCCTGCACCTACCTACTTATTTATAACTCGACAGACAGAGAGAGAGAGAGAGAGCTTCAATTAGCTCTCAATCCAATCCCTATACACATTTCCTCATTTTATCCCTTGTACTAACCACAATTAGTAAACTATTTAGCTCTGTTCAAAAATTCTCCCTTACTTAGCTCCTTAATAGCTTCACATACATTCACATCCTATTCTTCTTTGTCCTTATAATATCATAGTAGCTACTTATATACCCAGTCTCTCTTTTCAATGCAAATTATTAAGGATTAACATCTCTCACTCACTGTCTTGTCTTTCCTCCACTTAGTTCCACTCCGCTGGAAATAAATAATGAATCGCGTCGAAAAAAACTGCAAGAAGAATATCTGCATTCTCTATGCATGTGATTACATAATCCTTATATACCTATATGTATGTATCCACTTAAAGAAAATACATCCTTAACTCCTTGTACATTCAATGTCTATATATAAATGTACACAATACACAGCTATAAACACTTAACCTAATAACGTGCTCTTATTATTAGATTGGAAATATACAAAGACAGAATGTTACTAAACCTCATTTACCTATATATCAGATTTTTTATCATTCACATTCATTATTGCTTATTATTCAAACATAACAAAACTACTGCGTACTTGCGTACCTACCAGTCCTTATCTCCGCCTTTTGACTTTTCTTTTATAATATCGGTCGCATTTTAGTTAGCGTTTAATTAGATCCATACACTAACTTTGGTTTGAGCTACGATTTCATTGTTATAAAGGAGTAGTGGGGATTTTGAGATGCTATATTACATTGTGCGATAAACTTTAAAAATATTAGTGTACTTCACTACGCACGCTTTAGGAGAGTGGAGTTGAATAGCCTATAGCCATGGTCCATGCACGTTCCATTTTACTTCCCGCTAGTCGTCGCAGGTTTCTCAGCTGAAAAATCCTGATTCTGACATTTTTGGAAAAACGTAGAGGCTTGCAAAAATATTCAAAAACAGTAGGGAAAAATCTCAAGGGCACCTTGAGATAAGGATCATGACTATTTTCTTTTAAGTGTACCCGAAAATTCAAAATACAATTTTTCAATGCATTATCCCCATTCCACGTAACCCCAATTTTTTCTAATATAATATTGGAAATCCTGGTTAAGGTGCCCTTGAAAAATATGGGGCAATTTTAAAATTGTGTATCTGATCCGTACATATAAGCCGTTTTGCTTAAAGCAGGATTTTGCAAATGTACAACCCCTCCTTAAGTAGGCGCACAAGAAAGGCCATAAATGAATTACTTCAACATTAAATCATGATCCTGTGCAAAGAAAAGAATGCCTAATAATTTCAATAACTAATAAACAGCATCCCATCATATTCCAATCTGTGAGATAATTTTTATCTCGTTTCCTTTGATGTGAACTTCATTTCTCATTATATGTAAGTTTGTATATAGGTACTGCTAGTACTGCTCCTCAATTTTATTGTTAGTTTAATTTTGCCGTGTGCGTATGCTAAGGAAAAACTTGATCCTCTCATTTATTTTACTGGACGAGAAAGATGATGGACTCGAGATTCTATTATAGCTTCCAACAGAACAACAATGCATGGCTTGATAAATAAAGTAGCAAGTATAATCCAATGAATAAAGGTAAGCTAAGCTAAGCACGGAAACAAAAACAACTCTTATATATTAAATATTATAGTAATACTACATATAATATGGATAGATGCTAGATAGTAGTATAAAGCAAAAGCTATAAAGCAGATTCAATAGAGTTACGATATGTTGTAGCAAAATTTGCTAACTCTATGCATAAAGTTAATGAAATTTCATGTGATTGCAAAATTACAATAACAAGAGAACTAATTGAAAGTTATGAATTATTGGCAATTTTCAGATTATATTACCGATAAGGCGATTGCTAATGTAATTGCATTCATAATCATAACGTACTTTGACTACTGGAATATCTTCACACACAAAAATTTACATAACGTAATAAAGAGAAGTACATGGCTGAGTGTGAGCTGAGGAGCTCGTTCTTTTACTGCCCTATGCCATGCCTAGCTAAGTTTATAAGTAAATAAGAATACTATTATTACGTACCTAAGCAATTACCTTGCAGAAACTAATAATTTTTGCAATTACATTCGAGCACGTAGTGCTACCGCTCATTTTCAATTAAAAACAAAGCAAATGCCGTTCTTTCCACTCTGTTTTCTTTGTAAATCCCTTTTATTTCACTTTTTGCAAGAATTACCTTATTAAAATGTGTATAAAACACTACTAATAACACTCTCAACTCCAATATTAAACCACACACATGTAAACAGTCAACATGTTTAGACTCTTTCTGTGTAGGTCTGATACTAAATTAAATAGTAAATAGATAAAATATAATTAACATCAGGAGAAATACAAAAAAGACAGAAAAAATAGTAAAACAACAAAGTGATTAACCAATAAGTCTTTAATCCTAATAAATAGAATACAAAACAACCTGTAGCTACCTAAATATTTCGTTAGAGATAACCTTAATCTAAATATAAAATAGATTCAACACATTTCATATAATATTTTTATTCAGCCTTTATGATTGAAAAACTTTTAAAAATATCCAAGTAAAAATAAAAATCCCTATGTAATAATTATGGTGACAGTTTTATGGACTGAAGTGGAATGGGGAAGATGATAGACTAGAAAAAAAGGCAATCAAATATCTTATCTGTATTTCAGCATCTATTTTTCATTTCAATTTCTCTAATCGAGTGGATATTATTCACTTGGGACTAACTAACCTTTCTGTAAGTACTTACATAGGCTATAATCAAACAGCTAATCAATTAGTGTCCTCAGTGGATGTGTCTGTGTATTACATAATCAGTAGAGAAGAGAGGAGTTGTCTTTTGTGCAGCAGTCCCACCAAATCCCAATAAGTAAGTCCATCCATCCATAATAATATCCACCAACTACTATTATAGATTAAGTAAGATGAGAGCAATATCTTTTTGACTCCCTCCACTCAATCCAATCAACAGAACCCGTTTATCTGTCAAACTTAATTAGATTTAGTTACTTACCTTATCTATGAATATTAATTGATTAATTTTCTGTTTTTACTACCACGTTCCTCTGAGAACTGCAATCCAATGCCGTCTCTTTCTTCGTACACACAAAATACAAACCAATTAACTTTTATGAATCACCTGCCTTAATTTGATGATCTGACTATTCTGACTGCATATTCATAATGTGATTCATAAGGCATTTACAAGAGTTAATTCCTTTTCTTAATTTAAATATTTCTAACACGTACTGCTACTATCCTAGTAAGTAACTACTACTCTACCATATTATATATAACTATGTATATACACCACACAGTAGTATAGTAAAAATAATTTCCTCTCTCGCATATACAAATCAACTATCAAGGTCTATACATCCATACATATATATATATATATAGTACACAAATACGTTTATTTATTTGCATATTCAAATCAAAAACCAATCACGAATTTTTATATTTTGGAATTGCCTGATGCCTAAGCACTAAACTATTTATTAGCCATCAAACCATGAGACTCATGAGAGTTAAAGATGAAAATTCAGTTCAGGCCAGGCAAGATATCTTTTATGACTCTCAGTAGGTACACCTATAATCCTGCACTAAATATTTATCGTTGGTTGGCATTGTCAGGATTAGTTTACCTTAAATTACCTACGGCAAACTAAAGTAATTGAACAGAAAGAAATCCAATCTAACAATAAATCCCAGTGCAAGGGAACTTTACCTTCCCCGCTTCATATTTCTCTCTTTTGCTCAGCTCTCAATGAGCACACTAACGAGCTCCTTTCTCATTTGTTTTCTTTTTTGTGACATGAGTCTAACAGTAGTCAGTTCCTAACAACTAAAGGCAAGGGCGCTAAATAAATGACAGACAGGAGGCAGGAGTAATATTATAGCAGAAAGTGGGCCTTTATTTACTGCTTTACAATAAATAGAGAACTATACGGGCCATGTATACATGGACGCGGACGTAGTCATCTTAGATAAGCAAAAGTGACCTTATGTGACCCATATGAAGGGACATAGATCCCTCTAACTAAAGAATTAAATCCTAGGAAAAAGGTTCAGCTCCTTTATAACTTAAATACACAAGAACTTTTCTATAATATTTCTTGACCTGTCTTCCTACAGAACACCTTGAGCCTTCATTTCACCAACAATTCTATCGCCCATAATAAACTGAAGAGCGAGCGGCCTTATTGAATCTACCTTCTTAAGTGTACCAAGTGTACCTGCACCTAAAATTCCATTCTGAACAAAGTCAGGCAACATATTTATTTATCAGTAGAGTAATTCTGATTGGGAATTGCCGACTTGAGTCTTAACACCCGATAAGCCAAGAAATCCTAATGCTCCACTCTCACTTGGCAAAAGCAAAATATCTATAGCTAACAATCCCCTCTCTCTCTCTCTCTCTCTGTATACATAAACAAAGTTGAAACCGGGAGTTAAGTTTCCAGACGACTTATCTTTATGTATGTGAGATGTGGAGGGAAGTGGTAGTAGTTTGCTCTCTCTCTCTGTAATCATTGTACGTGTGTGTGTGTCACACAAAGAGACTATGCTAGTATAATTCTACATCTATTTGGCGTGTGATAGTTATTACACTTTAAAGTGTTATATAGGAACTAAGCACTTATTCACTAAATAAAATGTTAATGCTGAGAAACCATAGAAATAATGGAACTCAACACGTAGACATACATAACTATTCGATATTATAATATATAGTAGCTCTATATTATAGTATATAGCCACCACTATTGTACTACTAAGCAGTGTAGCAGACGTTAATTTTGCTACACATACATTCATAATAGATTCCTCCATCTCCATCCAGCTGAACATTTACATAGTGCACATTTACATAGTGCACAACAGAGTTAATAACATGGTGCATATACTAATACCTAATTGTAGGTAGGTAGTCACAACATAATAAAATATGCACTGTGCTCCTATTATAGTTTACAAGTGCATGCTTATAGCTTCGTGCAAGCTTTGTACTAAGTCTGCCACATCCAGCAGCAGCCACCTTTACTCTTACTTATCATTATATCATAAATATAAAATATGTATTTATAATACTACAAGTGTATTGTATAATATCCCCCGTGAGTCTACACCCATTTAAACACATGCACATATTTGTTGCTAAGCTCTGCCTATTGCCTATAAGTACGAGTATGACTTGAATCCGTCATGTCATGTCATGTCACGTCACGTCACCTTGCTATGCCTGCTGAGCTCAACCTCACCTCACGAACAACGTCGAAACGCTTCGCTTCTCTCTCCCCCTTATGTAGCATTCCGTGTTTCACCCAGTCCCACCAAACAAAACTCTTACACTCTTCATCTCAATTCACTCAGATTTACTTTTGCACCACACTCTCAACATCAAAATCAAATTGCACATCACACATTCTTCAAAATACAATAAACGCTTCATAGAAAATTCGTATTTAACGTTCCCGTACGCTCACATAAAATCATAAGCATGAAATTAAAACTCCTATTCGAGACAATAATGTAGCAACATTCATGTAACATCGTATTTACTTTCCTATTTACTTAACCATCATTCATTTACAAAAATCCATTTCACAATACTCCAGTTAGCATTTCTACAATTTTAGTCTTTTAATATTTTTAACCTCCTAATAATATTTCATAGAGATTGAGATTTCTAATTAAATTACTATTAAATATTAACAAAAACAAGACAACAAAATCATATTTATTTTTTACCATATATTTTATATATATTATTGGTTGTAAATTATTTTTCGAAATTATGCCAAACAAATAGTTGGTAATATAAAAAATTAGGAATAAATTCGAAAATCCGCTGTGGGACTCTAAAATACGAGTTTACCTTGGGCCAAATGAAATTGTGTCGTACATTACTAAGGGCTAAATGTGAGCAGAGTATTAGTATGGGTGACGGCGGAGAGGTTAGTAAGTAGTAGTTGGTGTATTTAAGTAGATGATGTAGTCTGGTGTGTAGAGATTAAAGTGGCTGTTGTATTTTATTCTTTGCCACACTGCTACTTATCAATCCAATAAATTAGGAGACGGAAGGAAGTGGAACGCGTAATAAAGTCACTCGACTCACTCACTCGATCCATTCCACTTTATTCTATGAAATGAGCTCTTAGCAAAACATATGACATGACATAGGGCTTAGGACGTGTCCTTAGTCCTTCCTTACTATGTTATTAGCCGTCGCCCTGTAATAGTAGTAGTAGTATGCCTGCCTGCACGGCATTCCCTATATATATACTTATCCATATAGGAGTTAAGAGTTTAGAGAGAGAGAATGCGGGTTAGCTAACGTTGTTACTTTGCATTAGTAGTTTGTTACCTTCGTTTAGCTTCTAAAATAAGCATGAGAAAACTCATTCAACGGACATCAATAAAACAGTCCACTGCTCTGAACAATGACGTGCAATGTGATACGATAGTGGCAGATACGACACTTTCCTACTTATTACCTCTTTTTATACTCCTTTTTTATTGTTTGCTGAGCCTTGCCCTTTAGCCAGCACAGAATTCCAACCACTGACTGTGTTCTCTATGCATACTGACTACCTCAAAGACATTATTTCCCTACTCACTCAAGTGCTAACCGTTTCGTAAGCTCCGTCATTAAAATTATCCTTGCCCATTTTACTATGTATTAAATGTCGTTAGCTAGAGCGACTCCACTTCTCCCATTCTGCAGACTTCATTCAAACTAGAAGCAATCTGCCAGAGAACAACACATAAATATATCCTTTCTCACTCCAATGGAATTGCATTCGATTAGACAGTTTATTAAATGTCCTATAAACTAAGTCACCAACCATTAGCCTAACTATATACACCTTTACGGCAAAGAAAAACCAAAAGAAAAAAAAAAGACCAAACAGAGGGGAATATATTATAGAGGATTGCTAATATTGCATTATGAGACTCTCTGTCTGTGTACAGACTTTTCCCTTTTAGTATTTTCTTATGTATGCAGTTTATATTTATGTACAATTGTAAAGGAACATATAAATATAAGTAGTCGATATATACTTACCAGTAGAGCTATACGACGTACTTAGCAAATGTGTTAAAAGTTAGCTTCACCGCCTATTTATTCGATTCTATTAGCCAAATGGAAAAAACAAAATGAGGAGCAGAGACGTTTAGTTTCTATATACAGAAAGAGTAGAAAGACTGTAGGTAGAATTGACGTTTTCGTTAATGCAAAGGATTAGACGTAGTTGGCAAGGTGTTTTGTTTATGGAAATGGGCAAGAGGAGACAGGACATGCAAGTATGACCGGATGTTCTCTCTCTCTCTCTCTCTCTCTCTTTCTCTCTCGCCACATATTACTCACTCATGACATAGGTAGGCACTATTATAATATCCTAATGCATTTTAGAACGTTAATACAACGAAGCACTATTTTTGATTAGGGCAAAAGCTAAGTTAAACAAAAATTGTTCCTGCAATGCATTTTCCCCGCACTCAAATATGCAAATGCTATTCTCCAGCTTAAAAGAGAGAATTAGGAAGGGAGCCGGGTTCACCGGCTTGCAATTACAATAAAAGCCAGACATAATATTATAAATATTATAATGCGCACTACTTAAATTTCTCTACTTACTTACTACATACAGACACTAAATAGAATTAGTTTTTTTAGGTATACACTTTTATCTAGAGCAATATATAATAATTATTAGGGGCTTTCTATTAAAAAATAGAGTAGCAACCTACTACGTATAGCTCCTCCTCAAAAAATCAATTAAATCTAAAAATTTAGCAACAATTTTGACTATCAAACACATTATTGTAATAAAACTAGTACTTTAGCCAGACGGATGGATTTTCAAATTGGTTTATCTACTATGTTTTCTGGAGATATTACATTTTCTAGTATACACACTATATGACTCAAATATTTATATAAATAATATAGATATGATATGCTATGGTAGATGTAACTTCTGCCAATAAGACAGAAGAGAGTATCTAACAATAAGTAAAATAAAAAATAAATCGATATGACATGAGAAAGATAGGAAAGGGATAGTACAGGACAGACAGACAGAACGGAACGGAGAGAGATACATTTCGAAAATTGCTCTCGAGTGTTTGACACTTGGCTTGGCTTCGGAAGATGTGGCACGGCATCCCATTTTCTCCTTAGACAACACTAGCTACAGTAGTTCTCGAGATGGAAAAGAGTATTTTCATTGTCCAACACTTATGGAAGACTATAGGAGAGAGAAGAATAACAAGTATTACTACACAGAGTAAGCGTCTTAACTCTCAGACCTTGTAGCACCACCAAGAAAACAATAAATATCAGATTAATATTGCTAGCAAGGAACGGAAGAAGAAGAAGAGCTTACATCAGATGAAAACTTTTTCCTCACTCATGATGAGATTTCCTACAAAGTGCCCAACCAGACAATGGCAGACTAAATAAATAGGATTCAATTCTGAATTGAATTGAAATATAAGTAATGCTCTCTCACACAACAACAGTGACGAAAACAATTGAATCGCTCTTAGACAACCATTTCACTAATGCTACTTCTCTCATTCCATCATCTCCTTAAACAACCTCTAAATAAAACTTACACAATTCTCAAGTATTTACTTTCAACCTATGATATTTTACTTTTACATACCAACTTTGCACTCATATAATATTAATAATTTCATCAAAAATCCAAATCCCATGTAAAATTATAGTTTTAAAATTGTTTTTATCAGTTACATAACAGTCTTATATAAAAAAAATACTTGCACGAATTGTATATAGAACAAGCAAGCACTAGCAACGATATACCGAGGCAATCTCAAAAAGAATTCCTATAAGTGCCTCTTTCCAACTAGGTAAACTTTATGTAGTCGATAGAATTGTTACGTGGACAGGAATTTCATCTTTAGCTATGTAATTGTAATTCGATCCGAAAATCTAGAGCCCGTGAGAACGAAGAAAATGTGAAATTCAATTCTTTCTTCGTTGGAGTGAGCTGAAGTGAAGTGAAGTGAAGGTGAAGGCTAAAATCTCAAACTATCCTTTTCTCATTCTCTTTATTCTGTTTGTGTATAATTTGTGTGCTCTGTGCCATGTGAATCGTTGAATGAGTCGAAGAGATGAACTTTTTCATAACCAATGAGATATTCAATGCCGCTGCTTCACTTCAAACATCACTGACTTGTCTTTTCATCTACCACATACTCATACATAATAACTATCCTTAATTCTTCATATCACAAAACTATTATAACACAACCACGTTTAAAATACTACAATACCTTTATTATTGAACTTTAGAAAGTATATTCATTATTATTCTATATCATATACCTATAATATATATATAATATATGCCTGTATGCTCTAAAGGCTGTATATTTATATATGTAATATAGAGTACATAATATTATAATATTGCACTACAGAAAGACAGTTTCTACAGGTACATCTTCATCTTTACCAATTTTTTCTATAAAAATAAACGCTTAGTAAGAAACGATTACTGTGCATTTAATTTTAGATGTTAGTGTATTTCTCTCATCACCATGAATCACCAAATACATTTAATATCGTGGTAGGTAATTCCTTTTGAGAATGGACAATGAAATGGTTTAGTAGCTCCACTTATCTGCAATAATAGTAGCGACTACAATTTAAACCAAAGTTAAGAAGAGTGGATGAAAAGTAATTTGATTTAAATAACGCAATGTGATCGGCTGAGCTTTCCGACAAATTCCTCTGTCATCTTCTATTCACATCTAATCCAATCCACCAAGTCAAAGTCAGTCAAGTCATCTCTCTAGACTCTCACCATTCAATTCACACACACAATACATTTTTCTACATACAGCACAGGCACAGCCATGATCAACACATCAATATTAATAGTGCATACAAATTTAGGTATATGATGTGGTTCAAGTATAGAAACAGACTTCACACCAGTTAGTAGTGTGGAATTAGCAGAGGAAATCAATGCTTGCTCTGGTTTAACTTGCATTTTAAATCCTTAATCTTTGCCTACCTACCTAATATGCAAATGCAATTTGGAATTAAGGAATCAGCTCTTATGATTCCCTGCCTGTGGATAACAAGAGAGCGATAGGTTAATTCTCTCATTTATATTATAATATAGTTAATCAATTGAATGTTCAGGATGGTTTCCTCCACCTATTATCCTTTCCATCCATTCCATTTCAAAGTAATTAATTATGTGCCAAAGTCCGTCTATACACTATCTAGAGCAATAATTATATCTAGACCTTATATTCCTTTCCTTGCCTAGCTCTAATTTATGGACTATCGAAAAACAGAATTCCTGTTCTTCTGTATCTCAACGATAGTGATGAATCGAAGCGAGAAATTGATTTCTGTGCTGACATGACATGAGTTCGGTTCACAACTTTTCACATCAGCCCAGAGCAGCCAGACAATATATTAATCTATTAAAACACTATCTGCACTTTGTGCAACATCAATAAGTATACAACTACCTACACACACACACAGACAGAGAGAGAGAGAAAGAGAGAGAGAGAGAAAAACAAGCCGTACTTCGGCGTGGCAGGCGGCAGCAACCCTACTATGCTCTATTGATAAACGCAATAAGAGAAGATTAAGTCTGTAGTCTAAATGAAACTAAACGCAAATTGACTCACTCTCTATACAATCCCTCACTCTACACTGTCTACACTCTTCGTGCCTACATTATTTATTGCTATACTATATCTTATAAGAAAACTCAGTAAATGACAGCTCAACTTAATTATTAAAACTACTCAAGCCAATATTTAATTTTCTAGTATTTAGCACTTTTAATTAATTAATGCCATAAAAAATATTAAAACAACATATCATTTTTGTTATTCCATCACATTATATACAGGTTTGAATCAAATAGGAAACTTCAAAATGGCATAAAGGTAATTAGTAAGTTCCGGACAGATAAATAAAATGAAAACGAATTGAAATCACATTAAAATCCTCTTTTTTGTGCATAGAAGCAATACAGGACTACAAAAGTGTGTCTATGCAAAATAGTATTCTAATTGTATGGGACCAAATTAGAATCCTTTCTTAATTATAATAATTATATTATATGTACCTACCTAAAATATTGTAAACTATTAATATATTTCCAGATAAAAGAATGTAAATTATAGATTTACTTTTCTCAGAACTCAAATTATGTGCTTATAATCATCGAGTGGTTTAGATTAGTGTTCCTAATGCATATTTAAGGAATGGAGTTGAGTAAATTCGCGGAGAGGAGAGAGAGAGAGAGGTAACTTTGTAAGAGGAACAAGGAGAGTTGTGTAGTAAGTAGTTTATTTATAGTCTGCGTCTGTCTGGTTTGGTTGGACTGGACTGGATATATTATTATTATAGAGTTGCTTTGCTTTTGTAATTAGAATGCGCTTAGCTGAGTAGAAGCTGAGCTGGGGAGGGAAGTGAAGTCAAGGGAAGGCAACTTGGTTGGGTCGATAAAACTCTGATTTGATTAGAGAGAAGAGGAAGATAAGAGAGTTGGTTGAGTCGAGTCGAGAGCTGTTAGTTGTGATGCCAGTTCCTTTTAATTAGAAGGTGTTTCGCTTATTGGCATAAAATAATGAGCGTATTAGTATGAGTGTCGCTCCGTTTTTCCTTCAGCGCTTAACTCCACTTTTATACAACCGCTCCCGCATACCTATATACACTCCTTGTCTCTCTCTAGCTCCTTTTAAAACTATAATACAAACTACTACTACTAATACTAAACTGGAACGAGTCTTTAGATTACCTATCCATCCATCCAGATTCCACACACACAAGACTCAACTTAATTCACTCATATTAATAGCATCCCCGACTACCCGTCCCTAAATAAACTATCTACACACTAATGCAATTTAGTTCGTTTACGCATTCCAAGAATCCAACCAAATCGATACAGATTATAACTGAATGAATATTTTAATGAATGAATAACAATCACTATTAATGCTTCCCAAACTCAACAATTCAGTTTAATCAACAATCCACCTATATACTAAAAATATAATAACGGTAGCTATAACTAACATCACGTGGGCTTTGTAATTTCATTCATCCCAAAAATACTTTAGTTAGAAACTTAGAAACACACACGAAGCTTAAAAAATACGCTTTCAGGTTATATCTTATATACTATACTATATAAATAACAATATATGCACATCCTATCCCGCACTACTCACAAGGTCACAATTTTTATCACGCAGGATGAGTAAAAATGTCATTATCATGCTAAAACGAACAATGAACCAATGTGACATTGTCATAGTGGAAGTTAGTAGCTGGTATATATACACCTGGAGTCTCCTGTTTTCCATTTCTTTGTAAAATGTTTAATAATTTTGATTTTTAGACGCATTTATAATTCTAAGCACCCCAGGGATTTGTCAAAATATTCAATAACGATATGATAAGCAATAAGCAGTGTGAGTCACAAATTGGTAACTATTGTAATTGTAATTACTATTTGCAGTAGTAATTTGCACCACAAAAACATCACTCACTTTTGCACATCTTGCAATTGTTCAGTGTGGCTAGTAATGTGTCTTTACAATAATAATGTAACACTAATATTATATAAAAATCCTAATTTGCATTTTGTTGCTATTTATAGCAAGGAGTCGGTAAAATCTAAAATAGCAAGAATTAAAATATGAAGGTTAGTGTTGTATAATGTGAATGGATTAGGACATTAGGAGAATGTAGCTACCCACCTACCTACACAAGGTGGACATAGAGATCAAGTTACGTTGACTAGACATATTATGTGGATTTATTAGAATTACTGCACGCATTATCTGTTGAAGTTGAAATAGAGTGAGAGTCATAATAATATATGTAATATGGTTGGGCTGCATAGTCAGATAGGGTCGCTTGACTGAATGAGTGCATTGCACATTAACAACATTATCTAGCAATAGGGAAAGAGTATATAGAGAATATAATAAACAATTGTAACCGAGAGTAGTGAGCTAACCAACTAAAGGTTCACTCAAATGCTAAACGACGATATCAACAACTCACATAACATGCAGGATCCTCTAGAGAGCTTTTTATCTTATTACGAATGACTTTGATATCTCAGCTCACACTAATTCGTCCACACACACACACACTACATGTCTAATACTGCTACTATACCTACAATACAATAATATATATACAGTTTACAAATATATACATTTAACTAATTCCAACTAATAAATTAGTATACTATTTGGTATATAGGCTAATGGAGATGGAGGTAAAGGAAGGGAAACGAAGCCACACTATCAGAGAGACATAACATTAGCTAACTAAACTAAAGAGCAAAGGAAATAATTACGACGAAGCTGCTAATGACTGTCATTAAAAGGCAATCTAAACTAAAGTCGACTCAACTCATGTAGTACTCATATTATGATGATACGGACTTACGTTCACTCACTTGCTATTGCACATTTACACTTTTTCTATTGTATAGACAGACAGAGTGCAGAGTAGTATCATCTGGAAATGAATGTGCACTAGTCTACACTGTAATAAGCTCAATTGAATCTGAGTCACTACTAAATGAACACAATTGTTGCTACCTACATAATAATATGAGTTTCTATATTATCTCTTTAATTAGTCTATGGATATCTCCATACAGGATTCTCTTCAAGTATGTATGTAGAAGTATGACGTGTGTATACAAGTACAGACTACAAATGGATTATAATATTACTGTTTGAAGTGTTTATGCTATATAGCACAATCTAGAGATTACTTACTTGCTAATTAACTAACAACAAGCATGGTCCTAATTATTTCTTTTTTATTTTATGTGTTTTTTTTTACTTATTTAGAAGAGAGAATATAGGAATTTGGCTCACCTGAGTATTAGACGACGAGGACACAGTCGAAAAGTTGTAGTTGTAGCGATCCATATTTATTTCTTTTGTGATTCGTAAACGATTTTTCCTTTTAGAAACACTTTTTCCCTAGTTGGTTTGCTCAGCTCGTAATATTAGCTCTTATTCTGAAAGTATATAATATGTATGTTTTGATTGTTGCAAGTAGAATTACGAGAGTTTTACAAGGACTCTATACTTCCACACGTCCACGTCACTGTCACACTGAGATAAGGGAGTGAAAAGAGCAAATGACAATTTAAAAACTGTAATCAGTACCTATTTAAGTAATAGTTTGTGTTGTCCATAAAGCATTTGTAAGTAGGAGGAGGAGGCAGAGGATTGAATTGAATGAAGAGAAGAAGAAGAAGACGAGGACGACGTCCTTAGTGACGAGCGCAGTATCAAAGTCTCTCTTTTGCCTACAAACAGTTATTATAGAGTTAAGTTTGTTAGCGCAATGGGATTCAATGTAAATGTAACGTCGTACTTTAGTTAGTTAAGTCGAACTTGGTTTGGCCTGGCCTGTCTTCTCGCTATTTTATGTCTAACACGTACTACTTTAGTTTAAAAGTCCGGTTTTTCCAGTCCATACACAATTACAATAGAATATGGGCACTTGTATGTATCGTCTGTGTGCTCTATCTCGATCTATCTCCTTCATACATACACATTCATTTAGTTCAGGTAAAAGTTCGTATCTCTCGTACTCTCATAAAGATTCGATTTCCGCAACAGACTTCTTTTCAAACAAAGAGTTGCTCAATTTTCAAAGGGATCCTTTAAAATGATATTTGCACATTAAACTAAGACTGAAATTTGAGAGGATGATGCTCAGAGGCATTTAAAACTCATCAGGAATTAAATTTCGTGTAGAGACTCTTGCCGCTTGATGTTGATTACTACTACGCGAGGGAGTAGATAGATTAGTCGAATATTATCATGTCCTTTGTGTTAGTTAAGACAGTTCGGTTCAATGATTCTTCAGCTCATACTATACATTCACTCCAGTTCACTCTATTCAAGTCCAATTCATTTGCATGCAAATAAAATTGAGTTTTAATAGAGTTGGGGATGAAGAGCGAAGTCTCTCGTCGACTTCAGTTGATCCGTTTCTTTTTTGTGCCTTGACGTCGTTTAGTTTACTTTTCTCTCTTTTCCTAAGCTTGTCTTCAGGGTAGGTAAAGTTAACTTTTTAAATCAAGTCAAGTCAACCCTGATGTAATAAGTTAAGTTCACTTATATTATAAGTGCTAAGTTGTTTTGTTTTGGTTGGCAAAGGATGTCAGGTGATAATAACAAATAGTGGTCCGTGTATTTCTAAGAGGACTAATTGCAAGTTGGTTAAGGAGGAGGCTGGCAGACAACATACACAGGTAATTCTTCTCTTTAGATTATTTAGTGTTATTATTGTAGTGTTATATAGTGTTGTGTCGTTGTGTACTGTATATTTGTAGCTTTTTTATACAAGTCAAAACAAACTGGACTAATAAATGAAATATGTCAAAGATAATAATGTCCTGCTGGGCTGTTTGTTCTCCGTCTAATTAGTACTAGTATCAATTATTATTCTACATCCACCGTCGAAAAAGAACTGCGTTGAGGATGAACTTGAATAATAATATAATTATTATGTCTTACAACAAACTTCCTTTCTTTCAGTTCACTTTGTTTCTTCTCCTCAGACTTCACAATTATTTTTCGTCGACTCCCTTTTTATTTTCACTCCCTATTTATCTAGAGCACTAAGAGTTCTTTTAGGTTATAGTTGACCGACAACTTGCTTTCTTATCGTCCTCTCAAAAAATATTATTTAAATGAGCACAGACAATGTGTAGTTGACAGATTGTTGTCGACTATATATAATCAACTCACCACAAATTTTAATGTTCTCTTCTTCTTCACAAGATAATTAAACTAATGATTAATTAAAACCGTATTGTTAAAAACTCGTAGACAGAGGATTCTTTTCTCATGTGGAGCAAATAATGTAACTGACTGGCTCATATGCACAGCTTCGGTTGGAGTTTGACAGGTAAAGTAATTATGTTCTGTGTTTGTAGAGCACTTTGTATTTTCACGTCCCCCAATTTATTACAAGAGATTTTCTTCAGATGCGTTTTTTTTGGGATACCTCAGTCCACGTAAGAACAAACGACGTTGACGCAATATTATTATATGTAAGTTAGGTGATAATTCATTTAGCACACACAACTTTGAATGTTTTAATTTCCTGGATAGGATTCTCGGAAAATGAGATTTGTATTTCTTGGAGATGGAAAAAAAGCGTCACAGCAGAAAACCGGTAATTTCCTCTCGATTGACTGACACATGAAATACACACACAGAGAGCACTGGAAAACTCAACAACAAAGGCTTGCCGCCAAAAATAGGCAAATTACATATATACTGTACTGTCTATCTGGGGTGGATTGGATTTCACTGAATGAAAGATCCAAAAGGAAGAATCGGATTTTTCCGGCTGGCAGACGAACAACAAACCGGGTTAGCACGGCACTTCTTTTCGTAACACGTGCTTCGGGAAATTGTTTTCCTTTCCTTGATTCCTCTTTTGGCTTTGTCTGTCGAAGAAACTCTATTGCATTTATTTATTTCTCCGTCCTTTTCTTCTCATCTGCTCTGAATCTCTCTGTAATAGAAAAAAACGTAGATGAACATTCAGAAAAAAAACGCAATTATTATTATTTAATTATCTCTGCAGGGAGGATGGAAGGGTGGCGTGCTGCTATACTCATTTTCTAACTATTCCCGACTTTAATTTTTTAACTTTGTTTTCAACACTGAAATCGAAAAAATGTTATGCATGCAATAATGAAGTTTGTTAACGATTTGATTTCTTGTTGGAACTAAATTAGGTTCTCACATTCTCCTCACTCCTCTCTCTCTCTCTCTCTCGTCTCCGTCAACATTCGAAGAAAATGGAACTTTAAAACTTGGCTCCGTTCTATGTTTTCAGTGCACACTGATTATAAAATCGAAGGTTAATATGATTTAGTGTGTAGCGTGTTTCGTTTGGGGACACAGACACATGGCTTTTCTTTCATTTTATCAACCCAAAAAGAAGAAACACATGGGTAGAGAGAAGATGAGACACTCCAACCAGAGAAGAGGAGTCCTTACAGAGTGAAAAGACATAATACAGGAGCGAGGAAACTGAACAGACGGACAAATTAACAAAGTTTTTCAATATTGCATGGAAATAATTTGGAGAATTTCAGGAGATAATGAGGCGATAATTGTGTCGGCTTTTCTTTAGTCAAAGAAAATGGAAAAGCACAGTTTAGTGAAGAGTCTCTGTAATTGGTAATGTAATCTAATGAGCAAAAGAGTTTCCTATCAGCTCTTCTCTTTGTTCCATTCACGACCCCTTCTTGTATTGTTCCATGCAGATTTATAGTGGAGTCTTTAAGAAA
The DNA here is from genome assembly GCA_009936455.2 of Tomocerus minor. Classification (NCBI taxonomy): domain Eukaryota; kingdom Metazoa; phylum Arthropoda; class Collembola; order Entomobryomorpha; family Tomoceridae; genus Tomocerus; species Tomocerus minor. Next base: position 18,140 of record JAAAYG020020039.1, read on the forward strand.
ATAGGATTTCCAAGTGGAAAATAAGATTGGAAGGAAAAATTAATTTACCTGTCGAGATATATTACGCTGTCTTTACAGGATGATTCCTCGATCCGCGTGAGAAAATGCAGCAGAAAACTACTGAGTGTGTGTATGTATGGAGAGAATTGAGACTGTGAAAATGAAGAGACGTAGACTTGGTGTTGTTCACTGGCCGACAGCTGGCTGACTACTGAAGTTGGTTGGTTGGAAATGTTCAGATGTGTATGTGTGGTGAGCTTTGCCGGGTTCCTATTTCCATTCTAACCTATCCTACACATTATATTCCTCTCTCCTCTGTTCTCCTCTGCACAAAGAATCAAGAGTGATTGTATTTTAGAGAGAGAGACCCCCTTTTGCCTTGCATTGCATTGCCTTGCCTTGCCTTGCCCACTATTCCTTTAACTAACTATAAGTAAGCACTAACTATAATATTCCAACCTCTTATCATCATACATAAAATATATCCAGCTATATGTGCATGCCCTTCCTTCGCTTTCCGTTTGCTTACTTACTTTTCTGCTCTTCTATATTATTCGATATACTTATATTATTACTATATGTCCTTTAAGCCGTGTTATAACTTCCACTTGGTTTTACTTCGTTTCTTTCCATCTATCTATATACTCCTAGGCTCCTACTAACTACGGCTTAAATAACATCTATTCACTAGACGAGGAGGAGTAGAGCTCTATTCTTCTACTATGTAATGCTCTTAGACAATTTATACTCCCTAGCATAGCTCATCTTTCCAGTTTACAGTCAGTTTTACTGTCTTTCCCTCGTTTTTATCGCCAGCAATGAACTACACTTATTTATCTCCAAAATAAAACATCTACTCTCCTAAACCTCTATCCTTAA
>JAAAYG020020050.1:0-19017 GCA_009936455.2 Tomocerus minor
CCGGGGGAAGAGCCAATTAAGTCTTTGAAAACATTAATTATTTCAAACGTCATTTTTGACTATATAAATTGGAGTGAGGCATTTTCCTTTCTTAGAATGGAGAACTTAGTTTTCCATTTTATTAGTTATCCGCCAGATGGCTATCCTTATTACAAAGAAAATGTAGGTAGTTACAATGAGTTAGAAAAAAAATGGCCTACTTTAACGCAGAAAATGTATGTTGGTGCTTTTGAAGGAGACACTTGTTATTATCTCCCAAGGTGGGGCCATGCTATTGCTACCAATCCTTGCGATTGTGAGAGATTTGAATTGTACAGTGTTGGGACAAGTTATCTTTATCCTTTAATTCAACATATGGTTGCATCTTATATCCAGCTCTAATGAAGATTAATTGTACGCTGTATTACATTTTTGAACTGGTTTATACTTTGTGTCTGTTTCACCTGACAGCCTACATTTTTGAAAATCTCGCACATTTGTTTTAGCCACTTGTTATACGTAAAGAAGCATTTCTTTCTGCATGTCGTTATTCAATTTTGTTTTAATAAAATGAAGCATGCTGTATAGAAACATTATTTTCGTTCTATTACTTTATTACGTAATTGAAATTCATGTAATGTATTCATATAATTCATATAATAGTATGTTAGCACATGTATTAACTCACGCTGAAAACCACTATTTCTCTCCGGCTGATGTAAATTTATTTGAATAAAGACTACAAAATTAACATGGAATGTATTTGCTGTTAAGAACTTCAATTTTTTGTTTGTATTGGTGGAATTTGTTCACTGGAGGTATTACAATGTATAAGGGTGCCAAAGAAGACTTTAGGGCACATAACATGCAGAGCTATCTGGTACAGCTGCAATTGCAATTAAACTATTTATAATGCAAAGATGCAACTAAGGAAGAGCATTTGCGGAACAATTACCAATTAATTAAATAACGTTCTGCCAGGATGTGTTCTGTGAACGAATATTGAAACTAGGTGTCAACGGAGACTTCTTCATCTTCGACGTTGTTTTTCTGCTCTTCAGTAACTTTGCTAATGATGTGCAGATAGGCTGTAGGCCATTGTTTAAAATTACAGTCATAATTACGCGGGTGGCAATGTGTTCATGCGAGGTGAAGTTTGTTAATTTGAGTCGTACCACTGAATCAAATTAACAGACTAACATACCAAAACAGTTGTATATCCGTTAGTGAGAGAGTTCTATCATCAAGTCTAGAGGACTTACAACCTGCTCGGACTCTCTGTTTTCCCAGCTTTGCAGTTCGGAGAAGCCACTTAATCGCCCTGCCGACATACAGAATGCAAGCAGGGACGATAAACGCAACTCCAACTTTATCTTGCTGAACCTAAACGAACCGTACCAATAATTCCAGTATCAATTACAATGTCAAAATAAATCATTTTCCGCCTACATTGTTGCTGTGCTTGCAGCCATATATGTTTAGAATTAAGTGAGGATTGAAATGACTAAAAATGCAGTATGTTTCCGGCGTATCTGAAACCCATGTTTAGTTGTAGCAAATGAAACACACTGTTGATAGATGAGAATAGTTATGCATTTATATCAAATGTACTTAAATAATTATTTTAAAATAGAATAACGTAAAATCATTGTCGAGATTTTTTATTGTTATCTGAGGCATTTGCTTTAATGTATGATTCATTGTGCCATAGGTTCACATAGAAAACAGTCAAAAACCTGCAACATTGTAATGAGAAATTCATTCCTTATTTAACGTAAGTAATGTAGAAGGCCAAATGATATGTCGCTAACGTACTCGATCAGGGTATTCTCCAGACATCCTACCGCACCAACCATGACATTCTTGATTACACCTCCTACAAAAAAACTCTAGGAAATTGGAGGGGATCATTACACATTACACAATCTGGTTCAGCTGCAAATATATTTACATCATTTACAATCAGTTAATCAGTTAAGATCAATAGTTAAGATATCTAAATTACTATTAATTTATTCCTCGATACAGGTTAAGAGTAGTTAATTAGAGCAATCCTCCTGTTAAAGGTTTATACTCTCTGAGAATGTTTATTCTTCCGCTCCTATGCATCTATAATTTCCTGCAGCATAAAAAGAAAAACACTGCTTCTACTATCCGGACAACTTCAAATTCACATTGCTTCCATTAAACTTTTACATTTCAATAAAATATTTCCGTGAAGTGAATATAGTTTTTTCGTGAAGCTGTGTACAGGGTAGCCCTACTAGGGCGAGCTTTCTGTTACGGCTTGCCGTTAGTTTTGGTTGCTGTGTTCACGGTTGTTGGTTGTTGTGTTCACCATCACACACCATTCATCGGTCTGACTTACCATTTCAGCCCAGGAGGGATTGGCCACCTAATTATGCTTGCTAGAATGACGGGTGTGGTTTTTGGTTGCTGTGATTACGGTTTTGGTTGGTGGTTCCTAGGATTACGGCTGGTGGTTGGTGGTTGCTGGGATTACGGTTGGTGGTTGGTGGTTGCTGGGATTACGGTTGGTGGTTGGTGGTTGCTGGGATTACGGTTGGTGGTTGGTGGTTGCTGGGATTACGGTTGGTGGTTGGTGGTTGCTGGGATTACGGTTGGTGGTTGCTAGGATTACGTACACCAATGGATTCTGGCCTTACAATGGTAACTTCACTTAATTATCCTTGAACTATTCTAAGTTTAACATCAATTACGCTTATCAATGAATTACTTTATACAAATGAAACATCTCCCTGTCAAAATTTCGGCAACGAAATGCGCTGAGATTTTCTGAACGCGAAAAGATGTATGCTCTAATGTTTTAAGCACAACCAGGGTCTCCAAAAACCTCAACATTTGTTTTTTTTTTTGGTTTACAACATTCGAAAATGAAGAAATATTTTTTATAATATCAATTAACTGCGATGCTAATTACAAAATAATACTAAACATCCCGTAATACTAACTGCATGTGTATCCGACTATGGCAGGTCATTGGAGAGTTCGAATCTTGGTACCCCCAAAAAATTTTTGTGTTTTATAATCCAAAATTGTATCATTTGCCATAGTTTCCAATTGTTTTTACATTTTAATTCCACAGCAACATACCATGGACGAGGTGGTGAGCTTAATGTGGGCAACTACGATTATCAACCGGGAATCAATGCCTTCTTGGATGCTGCTGTAGAGAAAGGTTACTCCGTCGGAGACTACAACGGGGAAAATCAAGCCGTTTTCAGTCCACTCGACGCAACTGTCCAAAATGGATGGCGAGAAAGTACCTACCGAGCCTTTTACAAAGACGCCCCAAAAAGATCCAACCTTGTCATCCGTAAATATGCTCATGTGACTAAGGTACAAATATAAATATATTTATTAAGATACTAAAAACAATACTTAATACAGCAATAGAAATCTTGGTAAATATAAATCAGCAAATACAAATACAAGTCAATATGAATAGAAATATAAACAAAAATAAATACAAATAGAAATGACTAGGAATAATGGAAATAAATATAACTAATAGAAATAAACATAATCAAATAGGAATATAAATATGGAAATATTATAGTTTGCTATAATATTGCTTATTATAGTTATTAAATGGATTTCTCAATTTGTGGTTTTTCAGGTGAATTTTAAAAAGGGGACATTAGAGGCCCAAAGCGTGACTTACCAAAGACAAGGAATTACAACTACTGTGTCAGCTCGGAAAGAGATCGTTCTCAGTGCAGGGGTTTTCAACTCTCCCCAAATCCTGATGCTGTCAGGTGTCGGACCAGCATCTCAGCTCAATAGTTTTAAGGTATCTAATTGATTTAATGGATAGTTTCAAAAGGATTCTCCAAATCTTCTTCACAGATTCATTTTACCTGAATAGATCCCTGTGCTGAAAGATCTTCCCGTCGGTCAAAATTTCCAGGATCATTGTATGACGATTGTGGGTCCTTTCATGACGGGGCTGTCACTGAACCCGAACCGAGACATCACTCCACAAGCAGCGACGAGCTTTCTGTTTAATGGAACTGGAGCGTTAGCAGCTCCCGCCGGTCTCGCAGGCACGGCCTTCTTGCAAAGCTCAAAGGCCGTCCCTGCATATCCCGACTTGCAAGTCGTGCAATTTTCTGTCGCCGATTACTGCAGCATACCTGGCGACCTCGCCAGGCTTTTTGGCATCAAAGTTGAGGTGCTACAGCAATGGCTCAATCCAGGATGTACAGATTCCGTTGTTACTACTGGCGTTGCCACCAACGACGCCAAGTTCTTGGTTCTTTGGTTGGGAAGACCGAAATCTGTTGGAGAAGTCACCCTGAACAGTACTAGCCCCTACGACATGCCAAATGTCAATCCAAAATACCTCAACCATCCCGACGATAAGGAGGCTCTTTTCGAAGGTTGAATTTTAAACATATTTTTAAGCTAGAGTGGTAGATAACGAATAATTGGTCCCTGCTCCATCACATCAGGAGAAATTAATTAATATTCCATCAATAAGGACTTCGAAAGCATGAGCAATCATTGAGTGGGAACTTTTGGCAATTTCCCAGTGAAAAGAAGTGAATTTAAAAGTCCCAACGGGTTGAAAAATTGGATAATGAAAACATTCAGTGGAAAATGACGAAAAACGATAAAAACTTGAAGTATATGATTGATTCAAATCTTTAAAGAAAATGCTTTTAGTTGTTGACTATTTGTACCTCATGTATTGAATAATATTGGTAATGATTGGGAGCAATATAGATTGATTTTCCCTATAGATAAATTATCGATTTACTGTAAAAGTTCTTTATTTCGACAAAAACCAATTAATTAATTTCCCTACCGATTGTGATTTTTCATGTGCCGGGAATTTCCCACTTTTCCCATGTCCTTATAAAATATCAAAATGTAATGGAAAACCCAAACCGTGTTCAAATGGCTTTAAAAACATTATTTTTCAAATTAATTTTGATATTTTTTTGTTCTCCTCTTTTGACGCCTATTTGGGATATTTTTGAGCACTGAAATCCTCAATGATAATTACCTTTTTTACTACCAATAATTTTTAAATGCTAAATTCTTCAGTGTATGTTCATTGGTAATTTTGATTATTTAAAGTGATAATAAAAACTCCTTGTTCATTATCGCAGGATACAAAATCATCCTTGACTTATATGAAAATAGCAAAGCTTTAAACACTCCAATGTACAACGTTCCGGTACCTGGCTGTGAAAATGTTCCTTTCAAGGGTGATGACTACATTCGCTGTGTGATTGATCGCAATTCAGGCTCTTTGTATCACCATGTTGGAACGAATGCAATGGGAAAAGTTGTTCATTCACAAAACCTTACGTAAGAAGAATATCATTGTTGATTTATAATTTCTAAAAAATATTTATCACTAAGAGATTAAGATGCATAATAATATTGTTGCCATAAATGTTTTTAGGGTTATGGGCACTACCAAGTTGAGAGTAATTGATGCCTCCATCATGCCCAAGACTCCCAACGGAAACACCAACGCGCCATCTATTATGGTTGGAGAAAAGGGCGCTCAGATGATCTTGGATACCTACAAACACTAAAATCGTAAAATCTTGGCTAAATTCTAAAAAACTTTTTAAAGAAAACTTTTCCTGCTATTAAAAATTGGTCTTTGTAAACATGTTGCACAAAAAATTATAAATCTAATGGTGTGTACAATTGACTTTGGACATCATATCAACTGAATTGCTATACATTTCATTTTCGTATATTACGGCGCATAATAAGGGAGAAATTCAATCCGTCTATAAAAGAATTGAATTCGTGCATACAATAAGCTTAGAATGTCCATAAAACCGATAGTTATATCCTACAACTTGGAAAGACTGAAAATGTTCTTTTCTTTATGGCATTAATTGATAATTATTTTCAACATTAAATGCATTCTATTATTTGTAAATAAACCAAATTATTTGCATTTAATGTATTATACATGGTTTCAATCTTTTGACGTGTTTAAATTGTTTTTAGGGACGTTTTCAGCTTATTGTAAGGACGGGTTCAATTATTTTGTGGACAAATTAAAATCCCACGTATTAAGAGCTTTCCCTTAAACACATTTACTTTTACCACTTAACTTGCATTTAAAAAAAAGGGAAACAGTAAAACATTTTGACTTTTTTTGTATTGCATTGTATTTATTTGTTGAATAAATCCCCATCAAAATCATGCATTTAAATTACATAATATATCATTACGCAACATTATCCACTATTCATTATGTTACATTATCCTTCACTGAATTAAATTGACAACTAATAGTAGTATCAAGTTGTAGCGGAATTTTGAGAAGACGTTGAGTGGTTATTCATTATTAATAAAATGTACAATTGAATCGCTGTTTACTCATTTAGACTACCAAGGCTATAGATCGACAATTTACTTACTAATCGTCAGATTACTCGGCATATGGTTTACAACGGATTTGCACATTATTTATCCTTCTCTTCTGCACATTTCTCAAAATTTTATTACAGAATAAACAGAAAGTGAAATATTTATTTACACCCGTTTTATTTAAAACAGTTTTGTTGTTCAGCAAACCTTTAATACAATTGAACACGCTCACGTAAAACTGAAATATTATATAAGTACATTTCAACTGAATAACTAATTCAGGGTGACTTCAAGTGAGCCTGTCAACTTTTCGTAAAATGTAGGCAAGGGTGCCCAAAGCTATCCGAATATCTTTGATAATCTGCTTCAAGGGTGCTCAAACGTATCCGAATATTTTTGAGCACGTGCGGACGCTCAAAAGGTTCTCAGATACAATTATTATTGCTCACTGTCATTTCTTATTATCATAATTATTATTAATGTATTTGTAATCTATTCGAAAGAAAAAATTGTAAACGATTGCCAATTTAAATAGTAAGCTTAACATTGCAAAGTACAGAATTGCTTTCAAAACCTTTTTTTTAGTATTTACAGTCTAATTAAACGTATTATATGTATTATTATTGTAATTACAGTATTAATTGTAAAACCTAAATACAATGATGAAAACCTTCAAATTTGCAATTTCTACTTCTATATATTTATCCATTATTTAAGGAGTCCGTTAAAATTAATGAACTTAACATACATATTTACACAATGGCCTCACATTATCCTAATTTGGAAAAGGATGTTGCCCCTGCCCTAAAAGATGTCTAGCAAGAAGGTGAAGATTCTTATAAAACTCTTTTTGTAACTCATTTCTGTTTCTATTTCCCAGTGACCTTAATGTGTTTGTCAACATTTCCCTTATAACATCATTATAGTTGCAACGTTCCCTGTGAAGGGAGAGAAGATAATCTGGATTATTAAATTCCAGGACTCCACTATCCTCCCATATTATACCAGTGCGTGCAGTGACCGGCAAATTATCGACGTTATTCCCAGCCAAAGGGCTATTAATATTTGTAACGAGTGATACACAAGCGCTCACAAAAGTGGACCTGTTTCTAATCGACTCACTAATTATTCTTCCGCAAATCTCAGGCATATCGTTAATATCCCGGTTAAACGTTTCATCAGTTAAAGCCAGCAATGCGTCGCCGACACTACCTAGACCTCTGCCAATGTATTGTGAATCTCCAACGTGGAAATTTAGTTCTCCACTTTTAGGATCCGTCTTGTATGCCACCATACAATACAAATCTTCCCCAAAAACGGCTGTAACTCCATTGGGAAAGCGCATTGCCATTGGCACCCTTTTATTTTTGTCGTAATTAACGATAAAACTAGATAAATCATCAAAATCTTTAATTTTGTACAAAGTTAACTGCTGGTTAAATTTATTCTGAATTTTTTCAGAATAGGCTATGATTTTATTTACCATCTCCTTTTTATATTGCTTATTCAACCTTTTACGGTCGCAATTAATTAGGAAGCTAACCATTTCATTATTAGCTACACCTTCAATATTTTTCATTTCTGGATCCGCTTTGAACTCACTGAACTCCTTAGAATGCTCAATGATTGCAAAAACCCCTTTCTCGTTAGCTTTACAAATTGTATTTAAAGTCACATTCTCTGTCTCAACAGTTAGTGGAACTATCGATTTTACTGTTCTTATATGTCCATCTCTAAAATCACGGCCATCTTCCAGAGTGCCACCGACAAGTAAAGATTTTTTAATTTTAATACGAGATTGTCTCGTTATAGGATTATTTAATAAATCCGAAGCTTTGCACAATATATTTGTTGTAAAGTTGCTTAAATTAAATTTCTCGGCAATGTCTCGAAGTCCTTGAGCAGAAATGAGATTAGAATTATTTTGGGCATTGATTTGTGGAACAAGAGCGTCATATAAACAATTATTTTTTCCCGTTGGCTGTAGGGTGAATTTCACACCTTTTTCTTCAAGTTTGGCTACCACATCTGCAGGAACTGTATAATGACCTTCATGATCTGCACTAGGAGGATTGTAGTTTACAACCAAACTCTCTTTGCCATTATTTTTAAATTCAGTTCCAAACTCCCAAATTTTATTTTCATTTTCATTCCTAACAATTATATGCTGTTTCATTTCTTTGCTAATTGTAGAAATGTTTCCCTTGTAAGCTGGCTCACTTGTATCGTTGTACGTAGGAATTACCTGAGGGGTTTCTACACCACCATTAGGTTGGCTTTGATTGAAATGACCGGAGCTGATTTCCTCATGCAATTTTTTGATCAGGTTATAAGATGACTGAATTTTTTGCATTTTTTCATTATCCCCACCTTTTATATTAGGATGATGTTTAAGTGCTAATTTCTTATACGCTTTTCTAACCTCTTCAAATGAGGCACCAGGTTTAACGCCAAAGGTCTCGTAGGCATCAGTGATTTCTTCAAAAGTTCTAGCCTCTTCCTCATCAATCTTTGAGTTTTTTGACTGCTTCCCTTGACTAAGAAGCTTGGCCATTAGAGGAGATATTATGAAGGTATTAGCGTATTTACCTGCTAACTGCATCACATGTGTAAATATTTTGTAACTTACTTGTGTAATTATTAATTCTGACATTTCTTTCAGGACCAGCGCCTCATTATTAACATTTCCGGTCGTGTTAACCTGAACTTTCAAAAATTTGCCACTAAAGTACTCTACATACTTAACGATTTTAGTAACTATCATGACACTGTCAATGGCAACACTGGCTATTTTTACTTTCCAGTTTTTACTTTGTCGTAAAACACTCAAGGCAATTTCTTGTAAAACATCTACGGCCATTTCCCCATAAGTTCCGACAAAAATGTCGTTCAAAATGCCCGCCAAAGAATTTTGCCTAATTGACTTCAATTTAAGAGTCACATCCTTATCACTTTCAATAGATTTCCTAACTTCTTTCTCAATCACTGGCTGCAATCTTTTCAATATTTCATTTAAACCAGCTGTAACTATTTTTTCTGAGAACACTGACATAACTGTGCTTTGTAGAGTCTGAGCGCCAATGTTTATTAAAGTTGATTTAAGCAATTGCACTCTGGGGATTGCCATGTCCAATTTACCCAGAGCTTGCAAATGCTGCAGCGCTTTAAATTTTTCCATCCCTCCCAAGGCTTTCCATTTATCTACTTGATGGGCAGCTTTCAATTCCCTCAATTGCTGCAGCTGCGCTCCTTGACTTAGTTTATTGAACTCAGCCACATTCCTCAGTGTCTCAAAATATTTTGCTAATTTGTCTAGTTTGGTGGCCAGCCTTTCACAGACTTTCTTTAGAAAAGGACATTTACGTAAAAGGTCTGCCAATCCCTTGCAAGCCTTGATAGCTTGATTCAAGATTTTCGTCGAGGTGGCAATGGCGCTTATTCCCATGGTGGCCAATGCAATGCCAAAGCTAATGCATTTCCCTTTCACGTAAGACCTTGCATCGAATCCTGTTTGACCCTTGCTAAGTAGCTCCATTACAATGTCACAAACTCCTTCTGAAATTAAAGTCCCAGCGATAGGTCCCATGAAAGGAAGTATCGGAGGGAAAGCTATGCCGGCAGCAAGAGCTGCTAAACCACTGCCGATTTGTACTTGAGCCCCAATAATAACCTCGGACGATACATCATGAACTTCTCGAAGAGCGTAAATCGTTTCAAGTCCCACCGACTCAAGTTCTGAAATTGACTCATCAGTCAGTGAAGCTTTTAAATATTTTTCATTTGGATTTTTATCGTCCAGTTGTTTCAAGTACGGAATTCGGCTATTAATTGAAATTCCTATGGTATAATTGTGTTTTGAACTTTCTTCTAATTGTTTCAAAAGACTTAGCGCATGTTGATGATACGTGCTTAGAGCAACGTGACGAGCTTGGATATGCTTTACTAAAATATTCTCATGTTGTTGTCCAAATAGTATATCGTTGAAATCCTTGCTACTTTCTTCACTCTCCTCATTAAAAAAGTTTTCCTTAATGTACTTCATCTCCGTCTCTAGCGCCCTACTTGCTTTTTGCAATGCATCTTTTGCCTTTCCTTTGTACTTTTCATCTTTATTGACATTAACGAAAAATACTTTTGCAACAGCTTTCTTAAATCTCTCGAGCATTTGACCTCCCTTTTCTATTTCAATTTCAAAAAGTTTGAAATAGGCTGAATAAAAGAGAGGAGAAAAATTACCACTTAGAGAAATTGCATTTGCAACGCATTTTTCAGCTTTTTCGAACTCTGAGTTTTGAATAAAATATTCTGCTTGGCGGATACAGTAATAAGGATTGAATTGTATTTGTCCTTCAATATCTCCGCTACCTAATATGTTCTTGGCGTCCTTTTTAAACTGATTGAAGGTTTTCTCAATCTCGTTCAACTGTTTAGCCTTACAATTGTTTTTGTGCAACCAAAATGCCCAAAATTCTTTCAAATCCTCAACGACAAACAAACCACCCAATTTCTTAATTTGCCGTTTTTTAAACTCGGAATACAATTCCGAGAATTTAGAAAACAAAATATCTTGGAAATCAATTTCGGCTAATTTTTGGTTTTTAATTTGTTCCAAACGGCGCCTTTCTACATCGTCACGTTTTTTTAGTACTAATTCCATCGTAACGGGCTCTTTAGCATCAAAATCTATTTCCAAATCAAGCTCTGTCAAGTTACTTTTCCGAACAATCAATTGGGCACTTCCTAGTCGACCCTGTCTTGCCGTCCTTCCGTATGCTTGATCTTGTACTCTTTTGTTACACGGCAAAAAACTAAGAACAACATGCAGACCTCCTGTTTTTTCAAGTTCGTCCGTAGTTTTAAAGTCTGTCCCTCTTCCGGCAATATTTGTAGCAATGATAATTTCTGAAGGACCGACTTTCTCTGAAACTACTGCCGACCCATCTTCGTCAGCATATAATTTAATCCTAACTTGATCGGACTTCTCTTCTAACACCAAAACTGATCTAATATTTTTTTCTAAGTCTCTCAAATCATTAATAGTCTCACAGATAATCAAGACAGATCTGCCTTGCACAGCTAGAATTAATGATTCTATGGACACGAGATTTATCCATTGAGAGTCACAAACGACCATTCCTTCATATTCAACAATTAATTTCGGTTGAAATCGTGGAATGACGGCAAACGTTAAATTGTAAGCAGCTGAGAGTAAGTCCCTTTCAGCTTCGGAGCCAAGAGTGCCAGTTAGGCCGAATATTCTGTTATTATATAATTTGATGTAGCCTATGTTGGAAATAAATGAACTGGTGAGACTCTCTGAGGTCAATTTTAAATTGTGTTTCAACTGAACAAATTGATGGAGACCGCTGCACCAAATCGTATTTTTTAATGTGACGCCAGTATTTTGGTAGTCGACAGGCATTATGCACATTTCTCCGGATTTTTCCTTGATAACATAATTTCCATTCTCAAGGCATTTGTACTTAGCATAAATAGCATTGTCAACCCACTTCTCAAGCATTGACTTGCAATAGCTTTTTAAGTGGCAAGGTATCAAATTAATATTTGTCGGTTTACTCGCCAAAATTTTTTTCTTTAAGGAATCAATTACCTCCTTGAAAAATTGCAATGTAAAATCCTCAAATTTTTTTTGAGCTAACTCTTCTGACAATTCTCCTGACTCGCATTCTCTTTTATTTTTTTCTGCTTTCTCTTGAATTTTTTCTTTAAAATCCTTACAAACAGATGCCTCAGCTTTTGCAAGTTCTTGCCAAATTTTAATATAGACATATTTCAAAGACTCCATTCCAGGAAATGGCCCTGCTAATTTTGCAATATAACTTCCGTTGTCGATTGCCAAATTATCTACTTCATCTAAAAATGCACATCCAAATGGTCTGCCCGCTCGAGTGTTATATCCTTCAAAAGTATCTCGCAAATAATCGAATTGAAAATTGGAAATTGTACCATAAACAACATCTGCTGTGTAGCAAGTTCGAGCTTTTGGCTCACCACCACTCTCGTTGACATTATTAGTCTCAACGCTAATTCCAAAGACAGTATAAAATATTTTAGTGGACACGACACCTTCTGTAGCAAGAATGCTGTTACTTGTTAGAACATCAACAAAATGCCCCTGCAGAACTTTAATGCTGGCTAGCATTGCAATAATTGTAGTTTTTCCTTCCCCAGTGCTAATTTCACAGAGTTTACCAACTTTGTCACCGGAGCTTAGAAATTCTAAAATTGCAATTATCTGAGGATAACGAAGTTGATGACCCTCGGTTAACTCAAAAGCTCTGTCCATAATGGCGATTGTTTCTAGAATAATTGGCTCATTGTTGTTTCTCGTCAGTTTGCATATTCTCATTTTGTCCGCCCACTCCCTAATCGCAAATACATCTTTGTCTTTCCACACAATTGAATAGCTTTTGATTTTATTGAATTTCATCTTAAGTTCCAATACTTCACTATTGCCCGAATATTTTTGTTTAAAAAAATCCTGTAATTCATTGGCAGAATAAATGTGAATTTCTTCATTTGCTATATCTCTACCTAAGGCTACTTCCGCAAGCAATTGTTCTAGGGATTTGAATGTACGTTTGACCTTCTGTGCTGACGGAGGCGGTTTATCATTTTTTCCAGGTAATAATGGAATTATTTTATCCACATCTAAAGGAATTACTTTTGCTAGCTCCTCTTTTCTGACCACAGTTGGTTTTCTTTCAGTTTCAATCTTCAAAAATTCTTTTAATAATCTTGATTCAATACCAAATTTGCTTTCAACTTTTTTAAGCAAATTATTCAACTTTTCAGTTTCAACTGTTCCATTGAGACACCTGAATATCTTTGTTAAGTCCGTATTTAACTTTAACACTGAATCACTTATTATTTCCTCGGTGTCTTTATTAGAGCTATTATATTCAGGCATAACGCATTTTAAAGTTAGTGCTATTTTCTCAATTTCCTTGTCAAAACCCTTGAGATTTACATTAATATCATATCGAGCCTTTGAAATGGCACTGTAATCAAATTCATATTCAGGGTTGATTTCCAGTTTCCTCATTTCTTCCTGCAAAACCTCAACGTAGTTGCCTGTCTTCTCTCCAAGCCTTTCTTTTGTTTTCAATGTGAAGTCTATGAATTTCTTAAGTTCATCTTTACTCTGCAAATCCGGCTTAAGACCCTCAAGTATTTTATAAATAGTTCTTTCTACGAGTTCTAATTTGAAATCTGTTTGAATTGAGCGCACCTCACTGAAATTGGCAAATGTCAAACTTTCCAAGTTTTTGCAAAACCCATTATTGTCAGCCTTGAAACTTTGGATCATAATTTCCATATTCTTTAGCGACAACGGACCACAACTGTGTCCATCACAATGATAAGCCTCGCCTAAAGTACCGAAATTATTGCTCTGAGAATAAAAATTGACCGCAGTTGGAGATAAGTTATCGACGAAGGCATTTTTTAAATCATCCTTGATTGCATTTAAATGACAATCGTGGGAAAATACATTAATAGCCCTGTGATTAGTTGATGAGTTAACGCAAAAATTTAACCAGTGATTTCCAACGTCATGATAAACAATAAGCATGGGTCTTCCGTCCAACGTTTTGTAGTTTTGCAATAAAATACTTAGCTGGGCTACAGTGCTGATAACGCAAATGTTATTTTCGTGGTCTAATTTATATTTCCTTGCTAAGAATTCACTAATTGTTGTAGCTACTTTTAGTGTGTAAGCTTCACTAGACGTAATATGATTTAAAATATTCATATCAACGACTAAATTGGGCTGGTTAGCAAGACTAGCCTTCTTTGCGGTAAAATTAGCTTTCATCTTCTCATTCAAATCTTCAGTTTCGTCCATTTTTAAAGTTTTAACTAATACAATGTTAACTTAAATCCGTTATAACTTATTTCAAATATAAAACGCTGAAGGCTTATGTCTTAATTTCAAATCAATTAATATTTAAAACACCGTGGGTTTTCGTTGTCACATTTATGGGACTGTCTTCAAAAAACTCGTCGTCCACATTGTCATTTGTCATAATAATGTCAACAAAATCATTGCTGGACTCCACTGTATTTTCGATAGATTCTATTGTTTCTGTGATGTCTTCAATACGATTAACAATTGCCTGGCAATTCGATTGAAATTCACTGTTGCTGTTTAACAAGTTTTCAAACTGTATTTTAGCCTCCTGGAATAACCTTAAAGCTTCGACATACAATTGTTTTGCTTCTTCGTAAGTATCATTATTACAGGATTTTAAAGCTCTCGCTAAAACTGCTTTTGCCTCACCTTGCAAATGTGTCCCTTTTACTATGCCTTCAGCTAAGATAATTTTATTTTTGGCATTCGTATTACCTGGGTTAAGTTCCAAAACAGTCTGATATTTACTAATAGACCATTCGTAATCACAGCTCAAAAAGTGCTTTTCCCCCTGGCGAAACAGAACTTTCTCCTGTGCTGCCTTAAGCTCAGCTTGCTCTGAAGCAATTCTCTGGCCCTCAGTTACCTCTCTTGAAAACTGTCGTCGTGACGCCCCCTCACTTGCTAACCGGTGTTGTTCGGCTCCTTCACTAGCGATTCGCAGACGTTCAACTACTTCACTAGCGATTCGCAGACGTTCAGCTTCTTCACTAGCGATTCGCAGACGTTCAGCTTCTTCACTAGCGATTCGCAGACGTTCAGCTACTTCACTAGCGATTCGCAGACGTTCAGCTTCTTCACTAGCGATTCGCAGACCTTCAACGAATATCTGAATGACAGCACGAATTGCAGTAAAGAACCGACTTAGATTCCTCTCTACAGTTTCCTCTCTAGCAATTCGCTGACTTTCAGCTTTTTCTTTAGCAATTCGCCGACGTTCAGCTTTTTCTCTAACGATTGATTCTGCCTCATGCCTGTTATTGCTTAGATGATTTCCATTTGAACTATCAAAATAGTGGGTATGCCCATTTGAAACAAAAAATCCTAATTCATCCGGAGGGACGTATGTTGACACGTCATATCTTATTTCAGTTACTAGTCCGTAATTTGTTCGCTGATAATCTGTTACAGTGCTATAGCATCCTACTTTGTAACTTATTGCGTCTTTAGTGTATTGACTTATATGACCCATATTTCATGATGCGTGTAAATAGAATATGTCCCATGCTGCGTTGCACTTTGACAAATAACATACAAAGGTATTATATACTATCAGAGTACCCATGTATGTTATTCCTAAATATAGAGCACATTTAGAGACTTCCTAGTTAAACTAAATATGAAAATTATGTACTATAAAGACGTATATCTATTATAGAAAGTTAAGAGTATAATTCGAGCGATATTGATAATTTTGGAAAATCTAAACTACCAACTATTGAAATTTTTACATTGCCATAATTAATTATGGTCTGTATTATTGCATTTCCTATAAATTTTTGTATGTATTATATACTTATTTAACGATACCAATTATAAAATTCCAGTTAGATGTCACAACCAATTTTCTATAACCTTCTTGTAGCCTTTCCGAATTTGCAGTCCATATAAATATTATAACCGTCTTGTGAATAGGGCATAGTAATTACTTCGTTGTCGTTTTCGTCTTCCAGTTAAATGTTTTCTCGGATTTTCACAGTGGAGCCTGGAAAATTAAATATATATATTATATTCTCATTAAATTATGTCTCATTAAAACGGAAGGAATAAAGAGCTGAACAAAATAATTTTGATAATTAAAAATTGCTGACTTTATACTTAGGTTTTAATTGTGGAGTTTTTTACCCAATTCAGAAAATGATATTATTATTATATTTTACCACTGCAAATGTTCAGTTTATTATAAACACAAATGTACACACATGTATTTAAGGCTTTCCACTTGCGGCATATACGGCCATTATTGGTGTATCCAAAGCCTCCTGCCAATGAATGTCCTGGCTATGCCCTTAGTCACACCTAGTACTCTGGACAATAAAACAATTACAACTACTGTTATATTAGCCAAAATTACAATTTCAGTTGATATCTTTCAATCTGAGTGTTGGGAAGTATACCAAGATAAATGTTATTTCAAATTAGTGCAAATATTTTATGTCTCTATGTACTATAATTGAGCAAAGACCCGCCCGCTCCATTCATGATACTCATTACTATTGTCATGAAAAAATGATCACTACAAAGATAAGGCAATTAGCGAATACACCGGTGAAACAGCCATTCCTATGCGTTGCATATTGTGAAAATATTGGTGGCGACTGCCCAAAGCTTCACGTTCTCTAACCTTATGGAAGTCGAGGAATCATTGTATTCGCTAATTGCCTTATCTTTCCAGTGGTCATTATTTCCTGGCAATAGTATTACATTAGGTTGAAAATAACAAAATATTAAACTAAATATTCTTAATCGTCAGTACTTTTTTCATGTACACATTAAAATAAAATGTTACCGATTCATTCTTAAAAATAAAGTTTATGTAATTAGTTTTATCAGCTAACGTGTTGTCAAAGTCAAAATATAAATGTTTTTTTTGAATTGGCTAAACATTTTATTACGTTCTACATTTGTGTGGCATTAGTGGTATAGCGAACAATCTATTTTATAACCAAATGTCAGTGGCGCATCCACGCACCAGCGAAAAGTAAAAAATCAAAAAGTGAAAGATATGAGAACGTTCATGGCATTTACTTTTCATTTTTAAAAGGATATTTTTGCTTAAGAGAGAAAGTAATTCAGAATTAATTGATTAAATAAAGTTAGTTTACATTTCATAAAGTTTGTTTAAAAGGGGACACCTTTGAATGAATTTTTGAAAGAGTAATCCAAAATCTGAATGCGTAAATTGTGACACTGACATAAAAGGACTGTACAAAAAAACAGATTTGACGTTTGATTATATTTTTTTTCGTTCGAGTTTCATTAATTAAGAAATAAGTGACAAAAATAAAAAAAACTTTTGCATTTTCGTATGACAAAACTTACTTTAGTTTGCAGATGCGGTCATTGCTGAAATTATGGAATCTGTAGAGTTCCTTCAGGTTTTCAATTACTTCTCTGTTACGTTCTGTTGTGTTGATCAATATCGAACTGTAAATTAGAACAGAAGTAAACTGAATCTTAAAACACCGATTTCAACAAAATATTACAAAAACCGAAACGATGCTGTCAAATCACTTTTTGTATCAGCTGCTACGTACTGGTTTGTTTTTGGTAATGGTCTTTGATTTAGGAAAACATTTTCTGAGTGAAGCTTTGTTAATATTGAGTGTACAATTGCAAATATAAGACGCAAATCATACAAGCTCAACTGTCTTTAGATTAGAACTGATGATATACATCTTCAAGAACACTTGCAACGTTTTTGATGTTTCGTTAGACGGTATGTGTAATTTAATCACTCAACGTTTTAGTCATCAGTCTAAGAATATGTGTCACCAACACCGAACACACTGAGCCTCGTAATACAGACACATTATAATAGTTCCATGGTTTGGATTACACTACGACGGTTTGGGTTATCCAATGATTCATGCATGGAAATGTTACTATCCTGTTTCTCTTTACACAACGCAGACGATGGAGAGAGAGAGCGATAAGCAATGTTACATATTTACAGGACTTGTCTGTGTGATAATGAAGTTCTTGCTGCTCGCTAAATGGTATATCTATCTTGCAACTCAATTGAATTATGTGGCAGCTCAAAAGAGTAAAATAAAATGTTGTAAAACAGATCTAATGACAGAGTAACGTATGAACTTTGGATTCTTTGGACGCTGTAGTAATGCATTTTGTGTATAATTCTATTGTTAATAAAAGTAGATTTTTTGAAAATATTACGAGTAGGAACACAAACAACATAGCCAGCGTTTTGCATACACTGCATTAAGGTACATTTTATATGTTACGTTGCGAACCAAGGTTTTTGTATTCTGCTTCGTAAAGAGACTGGTCGATGATAATATTTCTGGTGTCAATGTTTCCGGTTCCGAGCTGTTTTATCCGTCTGTGGAAGAATTTGCTTTAACGAGTGGTTGTCGAGATATACGATAAGAGATATATCCAGCTGAAATTGTTCAATGTCAATTACATAAAGCAAGTGCTGTTCGTTGTAAGAGAACCTGACCCATTAAGATGTTTTTTATATTTCATCAGAGGCTTGTTTTGTAGAGCGTTAAGGCTCAGCCTGACCGCACGTCAAAACACGTTTTAGCAAAAATGTCAGAACACTTTTGTCATGGAACACCATCCGCACCTAAAATATTGCGCCAACAATTATGTTATGAATAAAATGTTCTGACAAATTTGTTGCAACAAAATATCGTGCGCATCCCCACCGCCCCATTGACGTTGCAGCAAAAGTTCAGAAACAGTTTTAGAGTGCTCTGACAATGTTTTTGTGTTGCTGAATAAATTCAACTTTCTCAAAACTGTCAGAACAAATCCTGCTATATCCTGCGTCTGGCGCATGTCATTTAGCTGCGCCTCTCTAATTGAGGGTCTTGGTGATATCAGGCTGCCCCGTTTCTCAACTTTGAATGGCTGAAAGAAATCCTTGCTACTTATGAACCAAAATTAAATCTTTGTGAAATCGCAGAATAGTATATTTCGTTGGAACAATTTTGTCATGTATGAAAAAGTCGGCCGCACTAAAATTGCATAGTAAAATGAACGCTTTG
>JAAAYG020020061.1:0-17576 GCA_009936455.2 Tomocerus minor
GAACTTATTCATTAATTCTGTTTAATTTCATTGATTAAAAATATTTAGTGGGGATAGAGGGGAGCTAGATAATAATTTCTGTTTGTCTTTCATCACGAGTTTATTATCTGTCTTAAGTGTTCTGATAGGAGACTGGGAATTGAGATCACGAAGTATCCGTCGTGTCATGACATCCTAGAATATTTGCTGGAAATTAGTATATGCTGGAGCATGTCTCTTCAGAATGTACTTATTAAGGCTATAGTTGTAAATGTCGGCATCCTCTTTGTATCTATAGCATTTATAAGGATCTGTGAGAGAAAGTTCTAGCCAATAGCATTATAGCATTGCAAATATAGATTTAGTCTGGCAAAGACTCTTTTCCTTTCTCTCTCTCTCTCACTCCGGCCTATAGATTTTAAGTTGGTCTATGCGTCCAAAAGAAGAAAGAGCTGGTGCAGTGTAGAGGAGGGAGTAAGTGCAGTGAGTAACCACAGAGGATGAGAATGAGGCGAGTATTGAATGACATAGTACACGGAGTCTAACATTCGGGGCAAGCGAGTGGTAGGATAGGAACAGCTGTATTGTGTACATAGGCGGCTCCACAGCTAACTAAGTAGCTATGCACTGACTATCGGAATGTATCTGGGAGGACAACAATTCGGGAGGAGATGCACGTTGAAGGAGCTAGGACTAAGTTCTATCTGTGGACGGAGGAGTATCTGGGGAAAGTCACGTTATAGAGATCGGAGTGGGATGCGGTGAAAGTGGAGCCTCGTTCCGTCTACAATGGAAAGAGTTTCTGCCTGTGCCTTTAGTTAGCTTCCCTCACTTTCTCGTCCTCGTGGATTTAGTTGGCTTTCAGTGGACTGGCCTGGCCTGGCATCGCCTGGCCTCCTCCGAATCCGCTCACAATCAACTCTGCTCTCTTTGGCATCCCACACTCCAACGTCTACTAAAAGCCAAGTCAAAGAAACAAAATCCTCGCCTGCTCTGCTCAGAAAGGAGCAGGGCAGGACGAGAGAAAGTACAAGCTGGGCAAGAGAAAGTCTTTGGGCGTGAAACCAAGGGCACCTTTCACTCATCTCTCATTCCTGATATTGACTTAACCTTTTCCCCGAATGACACACGAGCCTTCAACTCCAAATCAACTCCCGCCGCCTTCGTCCTCCAACATCAACCATGAATGATAGGATTTCAAGGGTGCCTGTCTCTCCTAAATGAATTTTCCTGGAAAATTTCCCTCTCCGAATCGGAAATGGGATTTGGGAGAATGGAGGAGCTAAAGGATTTTCTCTCTTCTAAGTATTTAGCCGACTGAAATGTCTGCAGCAGTTCCTGGCCACTTCTGCCTAGGAACTTCCTCGTGGAAAATGCAATGTGGCTCAGTGTAATGGGAACTGTAGTGAAATATCTGTGTAGTGTATGTAAACAGGAGGAGAAAGGAGCATCCGTTCCGTCGGCTCGTGGTCATTTAGAAATCTTTCTCTGGCTAAAGTCGAGTCTTTTGGAGGATGATGAGTGGGATGTAGCGGCAGGAGAAGGAGGAAGTGAAAGCCGGAGAAAGTACAAGTCAACAGAACTTTAAGAGTAGTCGTGAAGGAAAGAAGTCAAGTCAAATCAGACTTTGAGTTAAGAGAAAGCAAAGAAGTTGCCGAAAAGTTGAGGAAGGATGTGAAAGAAATCCATACAAGTCCGCGGCGCCCTTCTACGACTCTAAAGAGAAGAACTCCCTTCTGATTCTAAATACACACATACATAAGTTGTTGTCAGTCCTGATAGTTTTCAGTTGAGAGAAAAAGAAGAGAGAATCTCAAGGAACTCAAATGAGGTTAAGACGGCAGAGCAAGTTGAATTAAAGACAAGCCTCTTTCCAATGATGCCAATACGCAATGCAATGGAGGAAAGCCTCCATCCAATAATCTCGTCGACTAACGATAAGCAAAGAAGTATCAGTCAGTATTAAAGACTTTCATTCCCAAATGTAAAATAGCGTGAAATCGCAAGACTCTATAGTCACTCCTACTTAATATCAACGAGCGCAAACACTTTTCCCTTTCTCTTTCTCTCTCTACCATCTTTATCTATTGTAAACAGGAGCTATTTATCTATCTCTATTTTCCATAGAGCATCTAATCCATGTAATATAAACCATAACATACATACCTAGAAGTCTACTTTGACTACTACATTCTCTAGGTAGGCATTATCTTCCTACTTGCGTTTGTTAGACTTGTCAAGATCTGAATCTTCGCGAAAGCTATTTACATTTTTTCCCTTAGCTACACTGTCCTCTTCTTTCTCTACTATCCTAGATCCTTTTTTTCTTAGTAGACCCGTTAAACTCCCTATCTTATAGATTTCTTCTGATCTATTGACTTTGTCCTTAGATAACCGCATACACGGTCACAAATAAATCTCCCAAATGTTTATACACAATGAATTACTTGATTTGGTTATTAAAAAGTCCAGTGAAATAGCCTTATATACTTTTTAATTGTGATGACTTGAATTTCAAATAAAAACAAGTGCAATTGAAAAAAAACATTTTTTCTGTCAATATGACATTTAATTTTGTTGTAGGTCGTATTATTGCGGAGGCAAATACATATTTGGAAAGAATTATAATGTGGCGTTGGCAACATTATTATTCTTGGCACTAAAAATATCGCCAGAAGCTATAAATAGGTAGAAGTTGAGGTGCGGAAAATTCTAAGAGCCCCGTATAAAATCTTTTTTCCAGTGTTGACAGTCATGTGCTTGAGCATTATGGTGTGAGCTGTTAAGCTCTGATCTGACTGATAGTGAGTAACGTTTACTCAGTGATGATTAGATTTTATATCGTATCCTTGACTGCATAGAGAAAACATTATTGGCGAGAGAATGTGTTTAAGTCGTGGATGGCAGGAAGGGAAATCACGGAATGACTCATAGTCAGTGGCTGTGTAATATCTCTGATAAATAGAGTGAAGATATGGTTGCTTGCTCGTTATATGCTCTAATGTAACATAGCGTAATGGGACGAAACGGCCGCTCATCCATTTCTCCAGTAGAACTGAAGTGAAGTGAAAGGCAGCAGTAGATCTCTTGTTCAAATTCCAGCAAAGCAAACGGAACTCTCGAAAAAAGGAACCAATCAATATCTCTTCTCCTGATCGATTCATCTTTTCTGTTGAAGTTGAAATCGAAGAGTCCGGAGGGCTTCTCTTCTGCAACGCAGCGGCTTTGCCTTTCTTTTCCTTTCGTCTGTCTCATGACTTGAATTGACTCAAATCTTACATTACATTATAGGGAAGCGCTATGCGTAGGTATGTGCATGCCAACCTGGTTCTCATATTATAAACTCTGTAGCTTTATATGGCCGTGCCTTTCTTTGGTTGGGCTGCATGTAGAAAATATTGTGCAACCTGAACTACCTTATCGGAATAGAGCCGGAGCAAATGCAGGAAAGTCTCTACAGACTTATTGGCCTATTTATTGTGTATTTGGCGTGAGGAGAGAGAAAGTAGTGTGCACTTAAGTGGATGGTAGGAAAGCTGTAGGTAAAACATAAGACTGTCGTGTCACTCTTTTACTACTTATAAAACAAGTCGAGAATGTATCATATTATTCAACGAAGCGAGCCACTCCACATGGCCTATCTTTCTTCAGCCGGCTTTTGTTATTCTTCTCTCGGAATTCTTAACTCCCTTCCCTCGAAAACGAGAAAAAAAGGAAACTTATTTCAAGTGTTCTGGGTACAACGTGTCTATTAACATTCCCTCTGTGTCTCAATGCATCTACTGTCTGTCTGTCGACTCTAATTCTCCTCCTATAGTTCTAGCTCCACTGTACAAATACCATTTTACATACCAAGTATTATGTAGAATTTCCTGAAAATTATGTGTGTACACGTTGGAGACGAGATTGGTGCGTTTGCGTTAGACAGTACAAGAGAAAGCTATCACAAGCAGTGAAAGTCCTTCGTATACAAATTAAATGTAATATCTAATAGGGATGACAGTCTACAAAAGTCAAGTGAGATGAGAGTCCCACAGAAGATTTTATTCCGCAGCCTCTATTTTTTGTCATTTTGTGAGATTAGTAGCGTATTTTCCCTGAAATGGATTGAGACTAGCTCGACACTAATGTTAGATTTGGTTTGCTTTAGTTTGGATGGCCCTGTCGTGCTATCTGTGCTCTAGATGTGACTGTATGGGATTGTGACGGGTGACTAGCGCTTTGTGAAGTGCAGACAGAGACGTATAGAGCGAGGAGATAGTGGGAGATGTGCCTAGGTACGGTTGACATGACACAGTCGACATAGATATGATGCTATCGAGGATGGCATGCACGGGAGATATGCACTAATGTTCCAACGTCTTCCTCACAAAAGTCGAAGGTAGGTACTTAGAGATAACGTGTATGTGTTATGTGCAATGCAAGTACAAAATAGCTGAGGAATAAGATGATAGGAAATAGGTGGCTGGTTGTCGGTATGCGAGACGTCGGGTGGTGGGTGCTATGTACCTACCTTTGCATCTGTTGTTATATGCATATCAGACGCTGCTCCTGGCGTCTACTCCTCTCGCAGACTGCCATTTAAGCGAAGGGAAGAGAAAATTTAGAACTTTCTCAGGATTCCTCCTCAAATCCTGGTATGCCAAGAGTTTTTTGGCATCAGAGCGACAGCATACGTTTTTATCTTTCGGATATATATACAGGGCCGTGTCTATAGCGCCCTTCTTCCCTTCTTCTCTCCTACGAGCATGTGTGTAATATGTACGTATTGTATTTGGTTGTAAGTAAAGTAGATAAAGGGAGGACGGGCCCTAGCTCTGTGTATGTACGTGTGTGTGTGTGCTATGGACTTGTCGTGTCTTCAACTTTGGCTCGATGAATTCTTGCCACATCACATCCACTTTCCCTCACAGCCGAAACGAAAGAAGAAAGACAGCCGAAGATGTGCATTCCATGTACCTACACACTTTCCTACACCCGTCTAAACATCCACATGGCTATGCAGTCAAATCCTGGAACTTGTGTAATGTAATGTAACGTAACCCTTACTGCCCTGCCCGCACTCTGTTGGTCCCGCTCCGATCTTTTCCTCTGCTCTGACCTTTTCTTTTTACCAGGACGACTACACGGCTTTTCTCCCCCTTCAGAAACACTGCAGTCATCTCAGAGACTCGCTAAGGGAGAGAATCTAGAGCATATATAATATACTTGCACACTACCAACCAACTCCACTCATCCGTTCTCCCTCTCTCTTTCTTTCTCTACGCTCTGCATCTTCAAATCTTGGCATAGCCATAGCCTTATCCGAAACACTTTATATGCACAGCATATAGAAGTGGTGAGACTGGAGTGCATATAGGTATAAGATGCTCTGTTTTGAGGATAGTCGGGCGAGATATGACTTTGCTAACCACTAAATATGACTTGTAATTTCAACAGCTCACTGCTGAGGTTTGTCAGAAAAGAGTTCCGCTGCTGAAAGAAAGCAGTGCTTTGTTAGACTCCGTTAAAGACAGCAAAACACACTTCAAAGCCGAGATGAGATCCTCTAAACATTTTAAGGAGCTAGCCAACTAAAGAAGGAGAAAGGCCGAGCCAGCAAACAACTTTTTCCTTTTTCTTACAATGTCTTATCTGGAAATCCTCTCTTCCTTGTGTACCGAGGACGTAGAATCCATTATTCTTTTTTCCTCCGCAATCCTCACTCCCATTATCTACTATTGCTTTTCCATCAATGCAAGTGGAATGGGTTCAAAGCTTACACTTTCCTGCACTACAACAATAGCTCACTTGAAAAGATCCTGGCCCCTATCCTTCCCGAAAAAATATTTTCATTACCTTACTAATACTTTACATGCTTTGATAAAATGGAGATTTTCATCTAGTAATTATCTTTTCCTACCTCCTTTTCATCCCATGTGCACTCCAATTAATTTTAGATCTTATGTCAGTTATCTAACTAAATGCGCACATACAAAAGAGAGGAGCAGGACCCTGCCGTCACTAATACCCTAGCTGCCGTAAACATCGTCTGACAATTTATTTTTAGAACGTCATTATACAATGTTTAGTTATTACATCAGCTTCCCTATGACTCCTTATTATACTTGTTACTCTGTACAAGCACACTTCAGAGTTGATATTATTTTTAATGAACCACGTTCACAATCCCCATGCAAGCACAAAATGAATCTTTTCAAATACCATGCAAATATAGCACTTAATTATTTTGCTGACGTCTTGACAAACTGACCTACCAATGCCATACCAAAACACTAGAAACTGGCAAACAAATCTGTTTATCAAAAATAAGAATTGAGAAACGAAAAAATAAACAAAAAATATCACAAACAAAAAATTCAACGCAGCACTGTAGTAAATCATGATGCAACCTTCTAAAATGTTGCAAATACATTAAGTGAAGGCTGCGTTACAGTTCAAATAAATGCTGGCAAATAATAGTGTAAACGCTCTGTTAAAGTATTCTATCTTTATTTGTCGTATACACAGATTAAAGGGCTCAGATCCAAATGTAGTTATATAAGTTAAAAGAGGTTCATACAGAAGAATTGTCGTTTTTTCATTGTATGATAAGAAATTTTTGGAGAAAGGTAACCATCGTCATTTTAATAGTTGAAAATAGTTCAAAAAAAGTTCTGGAATAAACAAAAGTGGTCGTGTACGTATATTTATTTCATTCCCTTTGAGATTCTTTTCAAATATTCAATGTAGGTCATTAATATTGTGGAACAATATTTGGTTGGTTGGTTACTTTTAAAATAATTTTATGTGAGTGTTTATGGTGTGTATATGAAGTAGGTAGTTATGTTAAAGTACCTAATAGGGATTATTCATTATTCAGTGTTTGTTGTGCCTGATTTAGAATAGTAATTAAAAATGTAGGTTTACGACGGTACTGTACGTTAGCGTCATGTCTGCGTAAATGCAAAGATCATGTCAAGTGAAGTGAAAATCACATAGTGATAGAAGTAGATCAGTGCGGACATAAATGGAGTAGCTGTAAGTTTTGAGGAGAATTCTTGGCGGCTAGAAGAGGAGGAAAATGGAGAGGTTGGTATTTTATGTGCGGGAGTATAATGCCTTCCATAATAAGATTATAATAAATGTAGAGGCTGTATGAGCCGGAGAGGATAGGAAAACAAGTATCTAATGGGATAAGGTGGCTGGAGAGTGGAGGGAAGGGAAATAAAGTACAGGAGCCTCGGCACGGCAAATAACCATCGGGCTAAATTATAAAGTTGTCTAAAGTCAGTTGAAGTTGGAGGCAGAGCTCCTGTTCTGTATAGCAGAGGAGAACAAAACGCTAAGGTAAGTAAGTAGTCTGTGAGAAGAAGAAGAGTGTCTTTCTTCATGTCGACTTGTGGTAGATGAATATATATTAGGGCCTGGCAGGGCAGAGCGTCTCAACTCCCTTCTTCATTCCTAAGGCTCGTTAAAAGAGAATAGCACATCCCTTCAGCCACAATGGCCAGGCAGGGAAGAGACTTGGCTACAGTCGACTAGTAGCCTTGACTCGGGGAAAGCTGTACAGTGTGTAGGAGAAAGTCTAAAGGCCTCCTTTCTCTTTTTCTCTATGTGGAGTGAATGTTGATGGTGAGGAAGAAGAGGGTCGGCGAGGAAATGAGTCGAGTAGTCAAGTGCTCGAGTGATAGTTTGTGATGTCTTGAGCATTTTGCAGTGTGTCTCGTGTTGGAGGTTTGTTGCCGATGAAATGTTTATGTACAGAACACGGCTGCATGGAGCCAGGCTAAATAGATGGCATTATATCACTGTACTGATGTGCTGTGCACTGGAGCCAACTTAAATAAGTAGAATGTCCGTAGTGGAGGAAAGGAAAATATGGGAATTAGTTTATGCATATTTTTAAGTGAATTTCGACGGGCTGAACAAGAGCAACGACGAGAGATGAATCTCCTTCCACTACATATATTGCTCCACTAACAAACTTCCCTTCAGCTCAGCTCACTGCCTCCTTGTCCTGTATTCTTTGCAAATGTTTAGCATACTAGATCTATGCTACAGATAGTGTGCACACAATTCCAAGTACCGTATTCCTAGCACTGCAGCACCTCTGGCTAAATCCTGAGACTTTCTCTTTTGCAGGGAGAAGATAAACGGGAGATTATTCGAAAAGGGTTGGCCGTGCATAAAGTAGAGGGCGCTATTTAAGAGAGTACGATGTGGCAGAGCAACGTGTTGTCTATTGTGTGGAAAGTGGAGGGCTGTGTATAGAGAAGAAATATGGAGGTGGTTGTGTTTGGAGTGGAGTGTAGCGCTCTCAGGTTGTTTCTTCTGTTTCATCGTTTATCTCTTCATGCCTGCCAATCTCACTTTCACTTTGCCTGTCTCTGATGAGACTGAGTGAGTGAGTGACTAAGAGAAGACCACTCTACTATTCTCTCTCTTGAAAACAAAACTTTCAATCTTCTATTATAATGTTTTCCTTTAGTTTTCTTTCGTGGCCCTCACTTTCCATTACTTCATTCGACTTTTCTACATCAACTCTTTACTTCACTTTATGACGGGCGAGCTTTTGTTTGCTTTTCCGGTAAGGGAAATTTAATTAGCCTTCTCGCTTGATATTTCTATACAGAAATTCAACAGTAGAGCACAATGAAGTGGATTGGAATATTATTTAGCACAAACGGTGTCTCCCTATAATATACGCTCTTTCCCCTGCTCTCTCTCTCTGTCTCGACAAAAACAGGTCGAGATAAGGCCGATATACATGCTGCACTGCACAATAGAAACTACAATGAATAGCTTTTCCTTAGACTAAAGTCTTGTTCTTTAAAATAAAGTTGACGCGGAGAGATGCAAACCAAACCATCACTTAACTTACTACGGATATAATAGAATTTGTAGAACTTGAGCAGAGTTCTCTATTTTAATATTGCTAGACTAGAAAACATGCACAACTCCGTGGCGACAATACAATACATCCAATATCCTTTCTCGGCTTACAAATACTAATGCACACTACATCCTACTCTTCTAGACTAGACGACAGCAGATAGTAGCGACTGCTTCTTCTTTCTCAAATAAATACAAACTTGGTTCCTTGGTAGTTAGTTACAGTTGCGTTGAGTTGATATAGTTATTCGATCTACAATAACTTCTTGAATACACAAGCAAATGTTCCCACTCGCCCCATTCTCTATACTCAACCAATAAAATCCAATGTCTTGGTTATTTTGCATGACAAAAATGTTTTAGCTGATTGAGCTGTCTTACTTTCCACTTCAGCTCCTTTACATATACTCTGCCTTAACATCTCTGCATGACTGGATAAAACTCAATTGGAGAGTTACGCTTTTTATATTACATAGCTCTCCTCATGCATTATGCACATGAAATCTATTATTGATATTTAGTCTTCTATGAATGTACACGAGCATTAACAGATACGACAGCTTCTTACTTAGTCTAGTCAAACTTGTATAACTACAAGGAAATTAAATTCCCTCATTTTTATTCACATGCGACAACCAAGTAGGCACGACTTCATGATATTCTCTCCCGTACGATTCTTTCGCCGCTTTTATAAATAAATAGCCTAGGATTTTCTATAATAAAGTACTTGCGCATAATATTTTACTGGGTCACACTCACACCCGTTCCTAACAAATAAAACTTAATTGCAACTGTTTTGTTTTTCTTTTGTTTTGAGTTCAGGGACTTATATAACGGATTACTATATATATTCTCTACATATCATGTATATATTGTAGCCATATATGAGTTTCTATTGATGCAATAGAAAATAAGAAACTTTGCAAATATATCTTGCACTAATTTATGCGATCCTTCTATTAAATTAAAAGCATTTCTTAACAAATCAAAGTAAATAAGAAAGGAAATGATGTTGCCTTTCCTAAAACCGAAATGTCTCAATTAATATAATGTTGAATAGAACCAAACTGCGTAGCGAACAACTCAGACTTTCCTTTTCCAACAGTATGTTGTTAATACTTTTTCCAATTAGTTGTTTTCCAATAAATGTATTGGTTTCAGTATATAGAGGCTATGCATACATCTCCTCTACTAATATATAAGCTTTGTGATTTATGCATTTGACACATTTCGTTTGGTTAAATCCCAAGGAATAGTCACTAGGAAGTAAAAGAAAAGGAATGAGCTAGCTTATCGTGATTCTCATAAGATGAGCGTAACGAATGCGTTGGCGGACAGAAAAGAAAACTAATTTCATTTGTCTACCTTTCCCTTTATGCAAGAATGAAATAAATATTAAGTCAATCTATAGATATAAATTAAGAGACTGACGATCAATAAATTGCAATTAGTTTAGGTAACTTCTTTGTAAAGAGAGGCGGGTGGTTATTTAGATAATTATCTTGAAGCCACAAGGACAACTTTGGAGTCAACTGTAGTATTTGCGCAGATCTTACATTTTTATTAGATTCCCATTACGCAGGAACATGGCTCTAAGTCTGCTAAATAAATTAGAAGTCCATGGTTCTGATTATAGCTAAATTAGTGAGTGGGTGATATAGTGTCTGAGTCTGTGTAAGTGAAACTAGTACAGATAGAGCTGGCATATATTTCTGACGTTCAAATGAACCTCATCATTATTGTACATAAATAGCAAAGCAGTCAACCTCTATTTGAGTTCGAGTGGGTTGTTGTGGTTAAAATCCTCGTGATTTTCAAAGATATTAGTCGTCATAATTTATGAACATAGAATACATGGCCTGATTAGAGGAATGATTATGCAGGCATAGAAAGGGCAGTAAATAAAGGAGTGACAGGAGTTATATAAGGGGGACTTTGGAAAGATAAAGCGAAGGCAGTTATATTTAATTGGAAGTTGGGTGGGACGTCTGCTGATCTTGGGAATATATTTAGAAAGTGGAAATTCAAAGTGGGAAATGAAAGGGAAGGCTTTAAGAAAAGTTTCAGGGATTTCTTCGATGGTGATGCTGATGTGGCTGTGAAGATGGGGACGAGCATAAGGTGGGAATATTTTTACGGCCTTGCTTAGCGTCTGTTGATTTGAGTGTAGGCAGAAGTGGAGTGTTTACTGTGCATATGTACGCGTCGACCTTTGGATATGCAATGTTTGTTGGGAGGAATCTGACCCCATTCTTGATAGCGTACGTGTATTCATTTTATTTTATTTCATTTCTCACGTTGTTGGCTTGGCTTAGGTCATGATGGATGAGTCGGCTGTCGTCGTAGCTCAAAATGCATAGTCGCAATTTTATATTCTGTCCTCTGTTATGGATTGAAGTGAAAGGGATCGGATGCAGAGGAGAAAGCGTTTGTAGTTGTAAAGTCAGAGGAGAAAGGAGCTGTGTGGAGTCAACATCAACAGGAACACTTTACAGTAGATGAGATGCAACATAAATGTAGAATTCATGTTACACAAGTAAACCATGCTTCCCTCTCACTACTTTCCTTTTACTTGAAGAGCAAAGGAAACTAAGTGGAAAGCTAACATGAGAGCGTCGAGCAAAGGTATAACTTTCCCTAAGTAGCATTAGCAAAGGAGCGTAAGGCAGAGCATTGTGGCTAATAAAACAAAACAGAGCGTTGTGCCAATGAAATTACTACTTCCTTCTACGCCGTCCCATTCTACCTGAATAGCTACGAGGCGAACTCTATTTGTGTCTCCTTCTTACAGTGTAAATGCAAATAAGTGCACACTAGAAGACCTACTCCTACCATAGCCTCTCTTCATTCCAAGTCCCACTTATCTGTTAAGCTAACGACAGCCCTGAGTTTTGAGTTATGCCTTTTGTACACTACAAGATGCGAGCAAAGTTGACTTTTTCCTCGCCTCCACTTTTTCCTCCTTCAAACTCAAGTTATGTATATAACTGAGTACCTGAGACAGCTATGTGCCCAACAATCACACTCCTCTCCTACTCAAATCAAGTCGTAAAACCTCTCTCTCTCTACTTCCCTTCACTCCACACTCTACTTTCAATTGACAAGGAAACGGTTTTCCGAATTTCACCACTCCACTTCTACTCCTGTACTTAGCATGATACAGGAAAAGTTTCTTCGTACTTTCTCTCATGCACTCATGGATCAGGCTTCAGGCCATGCAAAATAGTCATATCTGACATACGTACTTTTATAGTCATACAGATATTATTGTACATCCTCGAAAAGGATGTCTCTAATACTCAGGGAAATATTTCATGAGTGAAAGATTTGGGATGAGGTGCGATTCCCTTTTCTCATTCTATTTTACTCATCTCATTTTGACTTTACTCAGAGGGAAATCTTCACTTACACAACAAAACTCACTGGCACTGAACAGAATTTAGGTGTGCACGCATTCAATTTCATATACAAGAAATATGCTCTATGGACTTATAAATGGCGCTATAGGGATATACTAGAACTCTTC
Organism: Tomocerus minor; assembly: GCA_009936455.2. Taxonomy (NCBI): domain Eukaryota; kingdom Metazoa; phylum Arthropoda; class Collembola; order Entomobryomorpha; family Tomoceridae; genus Tomocerus; species Tomocerus minor. Next base: position 12,380 of record JAAAYG020020061.1, read on the forward strand.
CTGCTTTGTACACAATTTTGAGTGAGGAAAAAATGCGACGGGCGCTTCATCATCTCTCTGCTCATTTCGAAGCTGGTGAGTCAAGTCAGAAGTCAAGTTGGGTAAAAGTCAAGAAAAGGAAGACAAGGCAGATCAGAGAAAGGAAAGCAGAGCCAAGCCGAGATAATTGCCATTGGAGGTTCAACTGTTATAATGAGAACGTGGAGGGAATACATTATGGAGGCAGGCTAACAACGGCACAAGAGAAAGAAGGGATAGAATGCGAGAGTCGGAGAAAGCTTTTAATTCATTTCATACAGCTAGTGTGTATGTTATGTCCTGTTGGGATTCGTGTGCAACCTTCAGTTAGTTCACTTAGCATGTACCTACACTTTTACTAAGTTTTTACGACCTACTACCGACATTAACTAGTGTGAACCATAAAATCTCGAATATAAGACGAAATTTTACCAAGAATCCTCCCCGGGATAAATACATTAATACACACCTTACGAGTTGGCGTGCCCCCGACATAAGTTTTTCTTCCTAAGTCACATTTCCACAGCTAAACAAACGTGAAGACTGTCGCGTAACTTTTAAACACCTTAACATCTTTAACAATTTCTAGGGAAAATCTGACAAATAATACTGAAAACAGAAGTTTATTTTTCCATAGCTATAGCATTTAATTATTTTAAAGGGTTTCAAACTATTGTACTATAGTAGTACAGTGTTAATTTGCTACAATATTTCCAATTACATTTAGCTAAATGATTATGAAAAAAGCGGAGTTTGTTTTAGGAGATTCGTGTGTACATAGAAGTAAAGGCTGTTGAGTTTGAATGGAGGAAGATCAACTAGATGGCCCTCCGACTAAAAGCTGCAAGAATATGGCCCTCGCTCCTAAGATTTTCTAACGCTGTATGTTTTAGTAATAGAGACGGGATTAGAGAAAGAGCCGTTGCTAAAAAGAGATGATGGCCTATACCACGGAAACACTTAGAGCCATTAACTATTCACCGAGAATTCATTCCATTTGATTCTGTTATGAGAAAAGAAGGCGCGGGCAGAGTCAATCATAAAGAAAGCCATAGTCTTCTTTTTATTCTTTTGACGCAACTAATTTGGTGGGCTGAGTGGGACTCGTGCATTCCTTTCGGAAGTTTACAGTTGCTCTTACTACATCTATAATGTACCTAGCGAAGCCCAGTGCATTTTTCTCTAGCCAGCCAAAGCCAGGTTAGGTTAAGGAGTAGTGGGGCGTTTGAGATGCTAGAAAATATTGTGCGATGAAGTTTAAGAATATTGGTGTGAGTACAAATAACGTAAGCCTACTTCACAACACACACTAAAGGAGAGTGGAGTTGAACAGCGTATAGCCATTGTCCATGCACGTTTCATTTTACTTCTCGCTGCTGTGGTCTCAGGTTTTACAGGTGAAAAATCGCAAAATCATCAGACATTTTGAAAACTCGAGGGCACCTTGAGCCGAGGGTTACAAATATCTTCTTTTAAGTGTGCCGGAAAATTAAAAATACATTTCAATGCATTATTCCCACTCCACAAAACTCCAATTTTTTCTAATATGGAGTTATAATTTTGGAAATGTTGGTCAGGGTGTCATCGAAAATATGGGGCAATTTCAAAAATATAAATCTCTTTGCTCTACTCCAAACCTTTTTACCCAAATCCGGATTTTGCGAGGTTACAATCTCTCCTTAAGTAAATGGATCGGATAGTCAAACAACAAGAGCGAGTATGCTCTTGAGGCACATGTGCTATACTCTGACTGTAGTCAACTTGAGATATTCATGAAAACTTTTCAACTGCTAATAAAGCAAAGGAAAGTGAGGGAGCGATAGTTTATTTGATAGTGGAGTGACCTGGCCACACGTATATAATCGGCAGGTGGGTAGTAAACTTAGCTAAATGCCTACCAAGTGACGGCTCACTAATAAAAACGCTTCCCACTGCAGTTTAACTTCCTGGCTTAGCCTTAAAACTTTTCCTACAACTCTCATTTGGTAATGGCTGAGTTTAAGCCTTAGCCATTAGCCAAGTACTAGTCGGAACGAATCCTCCTTGGTCTATGTTCCCGTACACACACTTCCTATACTTACATACTTGTTAGTACTGCCAGTATCTCCCACCCACTACACATACTGTTTTAATATTGCTATCACCTCACTACCCACCATTAACAGGAAATTCGGTATTCGCGTAGCGGCCAAATCGAACTATTTCTACGTAGCTCTGTGACTATTATTGATGACTGTGTATACGTGCACTGTTGGATTATATAATTATGTTTTACATTTTACACGGAACGTATCCACGTACATGCTCTTAACTTAACAGAAAACTCCGACAAATAGACTACAATTAAATAGTTAATGCTCTACTAACCATTAGCATAACAAGCTCGTACAGAAAAGAAAACTCCTTGTCATTATTTCCTGCCTAAACACGACTCCTACAAGCTACACCTAGTGACACATACAGATTAGTCTTTCACCTAGTAATAGGTGTAGGTGTTATTACTATTCCTACTCATTTTTACTCGGTCAGGTACATACGATCATTATTATGCATGCGCCATGTTACACAAATTATATTTATCGTACTGGGTGAAAACAAGGTGCCCCTAATAATAGTCTACCTCGTTTATTTTATTCTAGGTACTTCTAGATTTAGCTCAAAACAGAATACAGAATATTATGATGAAATCATAAATCCTAATTTATTTTCTTGTTGGACAGCTCTGGAATTTTGATTAGACAGGAAAACGATAAAATCACTTACCTAGTACAAAAAATCCACTTTCCTCAAATCAATAGCGTTTTGCGTAAAGATATTTTTGACAGAGATGATTATGGGCTTTTCCGTGTTACTAATGGCTGAAACCAAGACGATTTTGACTTTATTAGGGCAATATGGAAAGGTAATGCATATCTGAGATGGATGACCATACAATCACGTTTTTATGTTTAAGGTTAATAGACAATGAATTGCAAATTCATTAAGGGAATGTGTGTATGTCCAATTATATCTTGTGAAAAATTATTTTTTTAAGATTCCTATTGTTTTTAATAATATTCGAAAGTTTTTGATAATTCAACTACAGAATATTGAATATTGTTCAAAGTAGATTTGTCATTAAAAATGTAGGATTTGTTCATTTTAGATTTTGATAATGCTTTGGCGACGTAAGGTGAAGTGTGTTCTGTGTTACTCAAAGACATGTAAACAAATGTTGCTAGCACAATTAAGTGACCTATTCAGCAACAAACTCTGAATTTACATTTTCAATTGTTGTAATTAGAAATGTAGAATGCAAGACAAGTTAATATTGTATAGGTACACAATGAGCAGGCTACATTAGTGTTATGAAAGCATAGATGCAAAACTGATGACATGGTCGTTTAGTACCTTATTTACAAACTCGAATGTTATTGTGTTGTGGTGCGGTACAATGAATTTTAAGACTGTACATTAAACGGTTTCCGGACAGTGAAAATTCTTGATAGTGAAACTAATTGCTTAGTTTAAAAATGCCCAGTGGCAGTCATAAAATTTTCCTTTTAAAATTCAAAACCAAAACCATGCGAATAAATTCATTATAGATAGGTCCTCGCTAAAATTATATAACCATGTATAATTGAAGATTTTTGTATTCGTTCTCCTCTGCCATGTTTATTTCTACTTTAATACAGATGCCGACATTGCAAAATACATGGTTAGATGGATGCTCAGGTTATGACTCTTTATTTTTAAAAACGTATACTTACGTGGCATTATAGTTTCTAGCCTTGGGTGGAATGTACTTGTTAAATGTGACTTGTTCCTTTTGCAGAGGAAAATTTTATGTTATGTCATTTCCAATTAAGTAAATGGAAATAAGTTGTTGAAGTGGCAACTGTTATATAACTTATGTAACACTTATGTAAGTAGTGCATTCACACATACTCATCCAAATAATTAATTTTCTTTGTTTATAATGAACACAAATACGGATTGAATTGAAAAGACCGATGTGGCAGTGATGTCAACTACTGACATTGTTATATTGTGTTGCTTAGTCCATAGAAGTACTCACCCCTTAACACAACATTACATTGTGTTGTAATGTAGTATTCGCGGAATGAACCACACAAACTTTTGTTTAGGTAAATCGTTGAACATGAGCGTGTCATTCGCTTATGCAACTATGGTCGATTAAACCATAGCCTGATTAAAATTGTCTTTGCCATTAAATATATCAAACATGTAGCATAAATTTCCAAGAAAATTTAGTCGTGGTTCTGTTATATTAAAAAATAAAGACTTATTGAACTATCTAGGATACTTCAAATGAATGCCAGCTTTAAAAAAAATGTCCTACTAATTAACAAATGTAATTCTATTATTTAGTAATTTTGTTTTCCAGCAAAATTATTAATCCTAATTTAAATGTGAAAATGTCTGAGCAAATAGCACAGGAATTAAATTTTCTGAGTAAATTGGGATCTCCTTATTTTTGGAAACGGACTGGTTTGATGAAGAGGATTGCGTGATGGCCCTTCATGTTGTTGTGTCATGAGAAAACTTCAGTACAAAGTGCGTTGGTGAAAGTTTGTGGTTTTTCTCTAAATTTTATATGTGCTATAGGGAAGTATCTGGAAATGATTGCACAACTGTTTATATAAAAGAAAGTTAAATTTATTGGAGGTACTGATATTAGCTGTCAGCCATTCCCTGTTTGCAAACCATAAATTTAAGTAGGCGTGTATGAATCGGGGATCTCAGATATCCAACTACTTAAATATCAAAACTGTTACAAGAAATAGAGCTGGGAACGTGGGAGGAGTGCACACTTCAGCTTTGTATTGTTACTGAATCCAATAAGCTGCCAAGTTAAAAATAAAAATAATCTATTGCTCTGTAACATTTTATTGAACATCCACGTAAGTGCTGTGCTGTATCACAGCAATAATCCTATTTAGTAAAGTAAACGCAATATTACACTTATCCATGTCTAATATTTAGTCAAGTACGTCAACGCCTATGAGGTTATCCCTTATTTAATATTTTCCATTAATACAAAATATACATTTGAATTGCAGTGCGGTGTAGATATTATTAAAGTGGTAATTTTTAATGGTTTGCAAACTACCAATTAGCGGATAGAATAATATAATGTAATAATTTGATTAAAAGATGCTAATATGTTGGCATACAT